>PVJD01003733.1:0-155431 GCA_004026545.1 Mormoops blainvillei | reverse complement strand
CTGACAGCCCCCACCCCAAACTGCATAACCTTTACCGTTCTGGGAGCCTTTCACTTGAACTTTCCACTCTGAAGCTCTGACAGCCTACCAACACCCTCCATCAGCCTCACAGACTACCACCCCGCCCCCGTTCCCCAAGCCAAAATGATGGAGAGCCTCCGTCTCACAGAAGGCATCCCTCTTGGAAGCTAACTCCTCTCGACTCATCCCTAAGCAGATTCCCTTACCACTGTGGAAGCCCGCGTCTCCTGGTAGCCTTTCTTCCGGAGTCCTCACCAACCTAATATCCTCACCTAACCCCCCCCAGGACCTCTTGACCCCTTTCTTGCCTCTTCTCTAACTTAAAATTCAGTGGGAAAGGGAGGATCCAAACTGCAGGAAATGATGAGGCTGTGGCCTCTCCCCTGCCCCACTTCTTGGCTCTTCTAGTCCTCCGATGCTGCTTTCTAGCCCCTTCTTCCCGCTGCCTTCCAGACCTGCCCTGACCCCGTGCACATTTGTGCTTCCACCTTGATGACCTAGCTCGTTATTGGGGAAAACAGAAAGAATTCACATTAATGGGGTGGAAAAACAGAATGGCATTTGCATTTTTTAAAAATGGGAACTTTAATCTATATCTTTTTTTATTTTTATTTTTGGAGGGAGAGAAGAGAGACACCGATTTGTTATTCCACTTATTTAAGCATTCATTAGTTGGCTCTTTTATGTTCCCTGAAGTGGGATCAAACCCACAACCTTGACGTATCAGGACAACACTAACCAGCTGAGCTACCCAGCCAGGGCCTCTATAATATCTTTAAATATAGAGCCTGGGAAAGACAAATTATAGGCAGACAGATCAGGGGGTTTTGACTGGAATTCTTGATCAGGGATTCTTTTTGAAATCTTCCCTACCTCCCACCAGAAACAGGAATAGGAGCAAGTCTCCTGACCCTCAAAACATTGTTGGCACCCTCTGCATATCTCTTGTCATCACTTTAGGTAGTGTACTGTAATCATGTATTTATTTGTCAGTCTTCTTTATTAGGGCGTGTCCTAATTGCAGGCGGGAACCATGTCTTACATTTATCTGAATCCCCCTCATTGAGCACAAGGTCTGGCACTGAGCAAATGCTCAGTAAATGGTTGCTGAATGAGTGAGAGAATTGTCAGCAGCTCTGCCAGACATGTCTTATATAAGAGCAGTAGGCCTGGTCCTCCGGGACTAATGAGCCACTGCCCTTCTCAGGTAGATTCCCCTTTGCTGAGGAAGCATCTCCTTCTCCTTCTGTTCATGTGTTAGTCACGTCTTCCTCCACCTTTTGAAATTTGCTTTAGCCGTGGCTGTCCTCTGACTACCAGTGATTAGAAGCAGTTTCCTGGGAAGGGTAGACCAAAATGATCTCAGCTAGACTCAAGCTACTTCCCTTATGTACTTTCTTTCTAATTGTAGCTGAGTGCCTCTAAAATTCATCCTTTCTATAGGATTCCCTTCTACAGGACTCTGGCCTAACCCCTTTATCCATATCAATCAATGCCTTTCTACCAAAGCATGGAAGAATGGTGGATAGAAGACTTGTGACTTGTTTTTTGACTAATTTTTAGTTTGACTCTTGCCCATCCTTTTATAATCAACATTCTTATTTGCAAGCACAGCTGTCCCTGTACTGTGTCTTTCTACTAACAGGTAGATGGTGATACCATTAGCACAATTTGTTATCTGACCCATAATGTGATTAATAAGTTACAGATAATGTACTAAATATTATTTTTAAATGATTTTGTATAGTATTTAATGATTCATTAGCATTACTGAAAAGAACTTGTGGAAATCTTTTAAAAACTTGTATCTCTAAAAGTTACTTAAAGTTTTAAGTGAATGGTTTTAGAATACTTGGCAGGGATACTTGACAAAATGTACCTATTTTGCCATGTATTTTGCCATGTATAATGCGCACCCAAATTTTTTGGCCCAAGCTTTCAGGAAAAAAACTTTCATTTTAGTTTTTAATTAATTAATTTATTTATTTATATTTAGAAACACAACCAGTTATCGTATTCCAGGGTATTATTTTGCATATGGCTATCGTTATTGCATTCTAGAGTTATACTTTTAACGCATAAGCCTAAATAAAAGAATTTAAAACATTTATATACATACAGAATTAGTACTACCCATGTATAATGTGCATCTTTATTTTTCCCTCAAAAATTTGGGCAAAAAGTGTTCATTATACACAGCAGAATATGGTATCTGGTGCAGTTTATAAAAATATTGATGATAAACTATCAACAAGTTATATACTAAGTTTCCATTTTGGTTACAGAATTCCGGGGATGTCCGGTGTAAATGTATTTGTCCTCCCTATAAAGATATTCCTGGGCATATTTATAACAGGAACATATCCCAAAAAGATTGGTAAGTATTCTGGATTAGTTAATTACTTGTCAGATTCCTTTCTGTAGTTGTCACTTTTAGTCCAGAATGTTCATCCAATGTATTGTTTTTTCTTTAAGTATTTCTTGTAAGCAAAAGTGTCAAATTCCATTTCCATTTGAAAAAGCGAGAGAAAGGCCCTGAGTGCATGATGTAAGCCTAAAGGGACAGGGCCGAAACACTAAGCCCCGGATACGGTGGGCTTTCTCTGGAGATGGGGCTGAGTTTGCACCACCTAAACTACTTTCCTTTGCCCCCTTAAATTTTGGCCCTCCCTCTTGCTTTTCAGTGAAAGGTAAGCAAGCCTCATTTATCTGGGTTAAAGTTTTTACAACTTGTAGGTTTTGACAGTATATTGCCAAATATAGGAGACTATGTTTAAAAGTGTCAGAGGCTCAAGAGGGAATGGGAATGAATCATGTATATCAATTTCCCAGCTGGTGGGCCATGAATAGGTTGTAGGTGTGAAAAGCTATTGATCCATTCAAGCTTCAGGTTAATCAGGCAGGCCTATGATGACTGGGATCCTAACTGGCTACCCACCAGCAGCCTTCTCTGTTCATTTCAGTGGACCTTATAAATGTGCCATAAAATGGTAGGGAAGCAGTTGTTTTGTCTCAGGATAGATGGGCTCCTTCCCATGGAATTGCAATGTTTTTATGGTTTGTAACCATAGTGGAAAAATACCCAGGATAGCTATAGAAGGAATATAGCTCCAAATGCTATGTACTTTCACATTTACTTGATTTCACAGCTAAACAGGCTGCAAAAGTTTGAAAGCAAAATTAAATTCATTCGGTTACTATATTCCTAGCTCACTTTGAAAAAGAAAAGGCAGCCTTTGAGCATGTTTAATTTTTTTGATGTTATTGTCTATTCTTCCCATTTTGGTTCAATCTGGTATTTGATAAGTATGTTCTTGAGAACTTCTTGTGAACTTCCATGTTCCACTTAAATGGTGTCATATTACAAAGTGATTTAGCTATATTTTTATAGGTTTTATATCAGCAAGTTACTTGATATGATACAAGAAAGCTCAAATAAGTTTTTAAGTTATTTCTATAAATTTTCAAAATATATTGAGCACTTAGTTCATTATATTAAACAGTAATAAAATATGATGTCTATTTTGAATGGCAAGTAAACTCACTATTCAAGTGGTTAGCACTAATTTTTTCACTGATTTTTTGTTGCTCCAGGTTCAGACAGAACCATATGTCCTTCATCCCTGGTTATTGGTCGAAATGAACAGTTGAAAACAACTGTTTGGGATTTCCCTTCACTCTCTCCCTGCTTCCTTCCTGTAGTTTAGCCATTTACTGAGGATAGGTTCCCGGTTGTCACTGAAAGTTTTTAATTGGCAGAAGGGTAGGCAAGATATGTTATGGCTTTATGAGGCCTCCAATATCTGGCCCTAGATATATATATTTACCTTTTGGCCTCCATTTTGTTCAGTTGTTAACTTTAATTCTTCATTGACTTATGCTGTGTGACTTAAGTTTTGAGTTCTCTGGTTCTTGTTTGGGGTGTGATTTAAAGGAAAAATGCCCTCCCTTTGGCACTAGGGGGAGGTGTTGCCTAACTCCTAAAGAGACCGAGTTCTGTATCTGGGTTCTGTGTTCACAACTGGACAGTCAGAACCAACCTTTCTGCTTCCTCTCCCACCCTACACAACTTTTGCACAGCACTCAAAAGCTCTTCATTATTAAATTGTATTTTTTTTCTTCAAAAGAAACACTCAATATTAAGTACTTAGATTCTTAAGTAATTCTTAGGTAGTGTTACTAAGGCACCTGAGGCTGAAATAGGAACCTAAATGGGAGACAAGTATCATTTTCCTGAAGTTCAGAAAAATACATGGGGGCTGACCTCAGAGGCAGGAGCTCTGGATTCTGATCCTTTTAGCTAGTAATTTATGCTGTAACCTTGTGCAGGTAACCTCGCTGAGAATGTTGGGCTGGATGAACTCTGTGATTCTGACATAGATACTCCTGTAATGGGATTTAGCTTTCTCTGACCATTTTACGCCTGTATCCAGCTGGCTGCATTTCTGGTCTTCTCATATATGTTTGGAACAGATATCACACACTTGTATGGTGTGAGTTGTGGGACCTTACCCTTATTTGAAATTCTGCCGTTGGAGACTTATGTTTTCATCACATACTACCTTTGTTTCAGTTACCTGTTCAGGATAACTGTTTGAACTTTTATCATTTATGTTATTTCGGGTTTTCTTCTTATGCCACAGCACAGGGGGAATGAAACCAAAAAAAAAAAAAAAAAAGTACGTTTTGATAGGGCTACAGGAAAGAATCAGCTTAGAGCCCCTAAGAAGGATGGGTGGAGTGAGGCAGGAAGCTATAGTAGAGTTCTGATAGCAGAAATGCCTAAGAAAGAGATGACAGAAGGAAGAAAATTGCCCTTCAGAAGGCAGGAAGACGGAAAAGTTTGCCTGCTTTTGCTGAAGGTGATCAGAGTCATCAGCTCTTATTAGCTAAGGAGAGTAATAATTATTTCCTAGAATTGACAGAATTCTGGGAGAAGATTTTTTTCATAGAATTGCTTTTTCATAAGCCATAAACAAGTAGCCTGGAAACGGGGGAAAAAAAGAAACAAAAAACATCCAACAACAAAAACATTCAGCCTTTTATTTTTGATATGAGGTCTGTCCGGAAAAAAACCAGCCATTGTTAATATAACAGTAATGGTTTGTGTGACATCCATGTAACCTGGCACCCAAGGAGAGTAGCCTGAAATGCGCATGTGTGAACAATGATTACTTTACTGTACTAGTCAGTGGGGGCAGTAGACTCCAATGAGCGAGCATGTGTACTGTGTGACTATCTCCTTCAAAATGACAGGGTGAGTAGAACAACAAATCTGCACCCAATTTTGCATTAAGCTTGAATATTCCTCGTGGAAACCATTCGGATGATGCAGAAGGCTGCAGCTATGGGCGACCGGAGATTGGCAACTTCATCAGACAATGCACCTGCTCATGCATCACCTCTTGTGCAGTTTTTGGCGAAACATCAAATCACCCAGGTGACTCAGCCTCCCTACTGCCCACATTTGGCACCCTGTGACTTCTGGCTTTTTCCAAAACTAAAATCACCTTTGAAAGGGAAGAGACTTAAGACCATCGATGAGATTCAGGAAAATAAAACAGGGCAACTGATGGCGACTGGGAGAACTGTATCGGGTCCCAAAGTGCCTATTTTGAAGGGGACTGAGGTGTCATTGTCCTATATACAGTGTTTCTTGTATCTTATATATTCTTCAATAAATGTCTCTTTTTCATATTACATGGCTGGATACCTTCTGGACAGACCTCTTCTTCCAAGTAATCAGTTTTCATTTAAAAATATTTTTGTTGTCCTAATCCTCCTTCTCCATGCTTTTTCAATAGACTTTTGCTCATTAAAATAAGTAATTGTTTCTTATTGTATTGTATTGAACGCTCAGATTTCAGAGTTTCAGAATTTGCCAACTGTTAAGTGTGATAAGCCATTCATATACCACACTGTGGCAGTTAGGAATGATGTTAGTTAATTCATAAAAGAGATAATCTTATATTTGAACAATGCCCCAGGTCACTGTAAATCATTTAAAGCACTTTTGCTTGGTAAATGAACAAATTTGAATATGACTCGATCTGTTAAGTAGTTTTTTGATCCCATTTGGGATTTTTCAGGCATATTTTAAACAGTAGCACCTTTGAAAATATTTAGTACATATGTGTCTTTATAGTTTCTTAGACTCTTAAATCTTACCAAATTGCTGATATGAAGAGAGGATATAGTTTTACTTCTCTTTTTTGTTCCTTATATTCTTTCATTGGGTAAGTTCAAGAATTATTCTGGATTTTAAGAAAGTTTTGATTAGTGTGAGTAGAAAATCCAGTTAGACTCAAACAGTATTTTATTTGTTTTTCCCAGTGATTGCCTTCATGTTGTGGAGCTCGTGTCTGTGCGGGAGCCTGACATAGAAGCATACTGTCTACGCTGTGAATGCAAATATGAGGAAAGAAGCTCCGTAACAATCAAGGTAAAAAAAATCAGTTTTTTCTGCTTCTGAATAGTTCTTGATGGTATTGAGACAAGAAAGAAAAATTTGGACATATGAATTCTATTTTAGTTATTTAAACTACTGCTCTTCTCCATCACTCCCTTTCCCCCCTTCTCTCTCATCTCCAGTCCCCACCCCAAAAGAAACAAGGGGCCTACTCTCTGCCTGTCTCATTGAGATGCTTTATGGATTAATCAAGATAAATTAGATAGGTATGATGTGTGAATAGCACAAAAATGTCCTATATGTAATTAGCATATCCCAGAAAAATATCCCATCTCTTCTGTGGCATGTATGCCACAGGATAGTGGGAGCAGCATGAATGGGCCCTCTTCCTACCCTCCCAGCCCTTAGGAAAAATTATATATATAGTGACTATTCTATTCTAGAAACATCACTTCTGGATTTTAAGATTTCTTTTATTTGCTGTAGGAAATGGAAGGTAGATCATTTTGATCGCCATTTTGACCTCTAATGAGTTCTATTACTTCATTAGAGTCCTTTTCCCCAATTTTTTTATATGGAGCTTCCTATTTCTTTCCCAAAAAGAGTCCTCATGGGGAATCTGGGCATGGTCAGCTGTAACAGTTACAAAGATATCTGTTGTGGTTGACCCTGACAGCACACAAATTCAGATCTCAAGAAAATCACTGGCCTATAATATATTTTTGTACATCTGAATTGATCTAAAAGAGTATTCTATTGAAATTCATCTGCATTACATTTTCTGTTAGTGTTTCTTTATGCTGTCTTCACAGCACTAGGACATTGTATTCAGGTGCTGTCAGTGCTGTCTGTGGCGACAAATGATTAGCAGTAAGTGAAAATGGGGTTTTGAAGACTCTCAAAAAGATCCCAAAGACAAGTGCTTTCTTTCCTTGTTTCTTTAATACTTTGGTAAAGAGTGAGTTTGTTTCTTATGTAGGAATCTAGTTTGTAAAGAAATCCTTTATACTTAGCAGATAGATCAGTCTTCATTATGGCTTTACTATTATTATAAAAAATTCTGATTTCTTGGCTTGAACAGAGATGTAACTTATTTTCAATTTCCTTCAGGTTACCATTATAATTTATCTGTCCATTTTGGGCCTTCTGCTTCTGTACATGGTGTATCTTACTCTGGTTGAGCCCATACTGAAGAGACGCCTCTTTGGACACTCACAATTAATACAAAGTGATGATGACGTTGGGGTAAGTTCTCAGCATGACCTATCTACACATGATGAGGGCCTCTGTCACCATTGTGATGTAATGGAGATAGATGCTCATGTGCTGGAGCAGAGAGTCAACTAGAGAAGCTAAAGACAATTCTGAATTTAGCATTTGTCTCTTCACAAGGAAATTGCTTTAGAAAGCCATACATATGGTGGTTTAAACTGATGATTTGTAGTGAGTGTGTTTTACAAGGCCTTGCTCTTCAGCACCCAGGGCACAATTATTGCCTTTCCCTGTTTACATTGAGAAAAGCACCTGAGATAGTTTTCTCCTGAAGCTTCTGCCTGAACACCTTTCCTGTCAGCATCACCAAATGTCTTAGGAATTAAAGAAGCTTTAGTGAAGAGATGCATGAAGACTGTACTGTTCTTTTCTTAATGAAGTGCAGCTTGATAACCTGCTGATGTTTTATATATTGTTATCCTTTTAAAAAAAAAATCTGTAATCTTGAACTCTAGAGCAAAATAAAACCATCACTGCAGATTCTCTCCCTATCTTTAAAACACACTGATATTTTTACATATAGTTGGTATAATCACTGTATAAATTGTTTTGTGACCTGCTTTTTAACACAGATCAAAAATGTCCGGAAATTGATGTAGTCCACAAACTTGTTATTCAGTTTAGCATAGAGAAATATATTGTTTGTTTTGTTTTCATCCTGTTTGGGCTTGTTTCCAAATTTTCATTATATATGATTTTTAAAAAGATTTTCTTCATTCATTTTTAGAGAGAGGGGAAGGAAGGGAGAAAGAGAGGGAGAGAAACACCAATGTACAAGAGATACATCGATTGGTTGCCTCTCGCATGCCCCCAATTGGGGACCTGGCCCACAACCCATGCATGTGCCTTAACCGGGAATGGAACTGGCAACCCTTTGGTTCATAGGCTGGCACTCAGTCCACTGAGCCACACCAGCCAGGGCTATATATATAATGTTTCAGAAATTACTTTTTATTTTGGATTACTTTATCGGACTGTGTTCCTCAAAGTGGATAAAAATCAGTAGAATTTCAAGAACCAACTCCAAAAGCTAAAGCCAGGGTGAGCCCTTGCTAACCACAGTCAGAAGTCCTTTCACACTTAAATGGCCTGTGGACCTTTTGGTAAAAGATGGAAAAGGGGATCCTGATGGATAGCCTGACTTATAACTACCAGTGGAGCCTGCTTTTTGATCAGTACGTTGTTGTCTCATGAATATCAATTATGGATATTTGACTTGTTTGGGGAAGATTTTATTTTTGTTTTGTCAAGAGCTTTCATAGAAACACCTCTGTTTACCTCTTTTTGCCTTGTTTCTTTTATGCATTTATCCAATACATTATGAGTAACTTTTCCTTATCAGGTACTATGCTGGATTTGAGCAATAAAGAGGTGAATAAGACAGAAACAGACACATAAAAGAAATGACAGATAATAGTGTGTTTACTCCTTTTATTTTTAATTATATAAGAAATGCCTATCTATTTTTGAAGAATTTCAGGAGGAGACTTAACAGGCTGGGGCAAAGGTCAAGGTTAGATATCCAGAGTGGTCAAAAATCAGACGTAGTGGGGCTAATATGGGAAGAGAGCTAGAAGGACACGAGGTTATGTACCAGAAACATTAAGAGTCTCAGATATTGTTCCCATGCTAGTTCACATATGACAGAGTTTTCTCAGCCTCTACAGTGTTGACATTTTGGGTTGGTAAGTCTTTGTAGTGGAGGGCTGCCCTGTTCATTGTAAGACGTTTAGCAGCATCCCTGGCTTCTACCCACTAGATGTCAATAGCATCTTCATCCCGATCATGACAATCAAAAATGTCTACAGACATTGTCAAATGTCCTGGGGAGCAAAATCACCCCCAGTGGAGAACTACTAACATATGAAAATGTTATGTGTCAAAGGCCATATAAACCATTTCATTATAAGGCACATAGATAAAAAGCCTGACTTAAACTACATTACAGCATTAAATATCTGGTTTCTGATTTTAAGAATAGATACTATAAATGTAATACACAAATAACAAAAGAAATGGATGCACAAATGTATAGACAAAAACGTAGGAAAGGCACTTGATTGGTGGGATCATGTGCTTATTAACCTTTTTTCACTAGTGATTGATTCTGTGTGTAAGTTGACCATTTGGGAACATTGTTTCTGAGCGGTCTGCCTGAATCTTGGATATCTGTTAAACTGAGTGTGGGCAGAGAGAGGTTTAGAGACCAGAGCTGTGAATTTATGGCAACAATTCTCTATAAAAGGAAGTTAAATTTAAATTTTTACAGCTGTTGCTTACCCAAGATGAAAGCTCTTTACTATTTATGTACTTTTGAAAATGATTTTGTTAAATTCTAAGTTAAATCGTTCTAATTTTTAAAATTTTTGTTCAGTGTAGACCATTTTAAATCAAGTGAGAGTTAATACAAATTGTTAAGAGGCTAACCGTAAGCAGTCACAGTATTTACTGTATTATATATCCATGACACATCATTGCTATTATCAAAACATTACATTAAAACATGTTTTGTATTTATTGTAATTTTATCAGGTGTAAAAAGAACAAGCATAAAAAGGGTAACTCTCTATTTGCATTCTTCCAGCTTGCATGACCATGAGCACCTAGTTCAATCCTGTTCTGTTAGGTGGAGAGCCAAGAGGATTACTGGTTTGTTTAGTCCTTTAAATTTGTTCCTTAAGAAGACTGACCCCCCACCTTGAAGAGTAGATAGGAGGACTATGACATTGAGAGGTGCTCTGCTGATAAAGTACATCCTTCTTTCCTGTCTTGTTTATATCAAAACAAACCAATGGTAATAATATTTTATATACAAGTTCATCACCATATTCCTATAGTGGCATTTTAATCTACCTGAACAAAATCAGCATGTTTAGACAATATGACACCAAGTCAAGGTTAGGTGAGCTAAGTCTTAGTATTTGTGCCAGTTTATAGACAACCTTGGATCAGTTTACTTCCTTATGGGAAATCAACAAAGCCAATAAATTTAGCCTTCCTCTTTCCCCACCTTCTTATATCTTCGATACATTTTTAACTTTATTAAATTGTTTTTATTATTTTCATTGGAAGATTAAAAAAAGTTGATGGGGTTTACACAGCTGTTACCTAAATTAAGTGAAAAGTTGAGGGAATTTTGGTAAAGAAATCTGGGAAAGATCCTTTATAGAAAACTTTCTGATGTAATTATATACATGTCTTGGTATGAAAAAACCAGGTGTTATAACACCACATGATTACAGTTGTATATAGTTATATGGTTGTATATAACTTTCTATAGACATGCTGACTCCTGCCCTGGCTAGAGTTTTTGCAAACATGCACAGCAAAACAGTGTTGTTTCTTTGTTAGAGGCAAAGTTTCATTTAGGAGGTACAACTTGTGACTTGGATCCTATGTTGGAGCATTTATAAGCTTTGCTAACCAGGGTTTGGGAAAAAGAGATCAAGGGAAAGGCAAATAAATTAGTTTTGGGTGCTTTTTGTCATTAGACAGCTGTGTTTATATATCATTCATAGATAGATTAGCTCTCCTTTGTAATGACCACAAACATCAGGGGCCTTGGTGTACTTTGACCAGGATAGGTTGGTTTTCTACACAGATACCTGGGTAAGCCTTCAGTAACCCCTTTCCTAAGGGAGCAACTAACATGGAAGCCACTGGGTGCTCAGCATTGAAAGATTCAAGTCTTTATCAAATAGAAATTCTGAACTAATAATTCCTTACTGTGTTTGGTAATGGAGGGTAATTTTAGGATTTGAGCTGCCTCTTTTCATTACAGATTGGGGAAGGGGCAAACCAGACCATTTAGTGTGTGTGTTGAGGGTACAGGGAAAGATTAAAGTCAACCAAGATAGGATCCTGTCAGCTCATCTCCCAGAGTGAATGTGGCCCTAAGCTGGAAAGTTACCATTCTAATCTAATGGGAATCAGGTGATTACAAGACCGGTCTTTCCTCTGCCATAGATGGGCTATATAGTATTGAATAAAGCAAACAAAAGTCCTACGTTCTGTGTCTGTAGCATATAGATAGTAACATGAAAATAGATTTTCTTTCCCCTACCTGTTAGGGGAGCTTTCTTTAACATAAATGACCAGTGTCTTAGATATCTTTGGTCCCTGCTTCTTAAGAGAAATGTCTTTGGAAATGGTGACTCATGGGAACGTTACACAAATACCTGCTCATCACTTACGCCACTTGATTCACCTCTTTCTGCAACTGAGTCCATCCTACTTTTGGCAGTTGAGTGCCTCGGAATGCTTGGGCAAATAGAAATTCTGTTCTTTGAAAAGTCCTGCTGTTTCTGTCTCTCTGGTTGGATAACTGGTGTTTTGTGTGTATGTTTTATACTGATTATGACATCTCTTATGTTCTCCTTTCTTGGACTTTCAGGATCACCAGCCTTTTGCAAATGCCCATGATGTGCTGGCCCATTCCCGCAGTCGAGCCAATGTGCTAAATAAAGTAGAGTATGCCCAGCAGCGTTGGAAGCTTCAAGTTCAAGAGCAGCGAAAGTCTGTCTTTGACCGTCATGTTGTCCTCAGCTAATTGAGAATCAAATTCAAGGTAACTAGAAAGCAACAAGGCAGACAACTGGAAAAAATTGACCGAATTTTCCCGAGTTTTGTTTTATACCCTGTTGATTTCACCAATTCTTGCTGGAAAATTCAAAACCTGAAACAAAAACGCGCTTGGGATTTTCTTTTGTTGTTAACATACTAAGAGACTTTTTTTAAAGCACAGACCAAATCTGCCAATAAACCTTTTCCTATTTGTGACTTTTACAAATAAAAATAAGTCTGCTTGTAAATTATCTTGAAATCTTTCACCTGAAACAAGCATTTTCTTTTTCACCACACAGTTTTAACTTGGTTTTCAAGATAATTTCCAGGTGTTTGGGGGTTTTAGGGGGTGGGGTTTGTGCTTTTTTTTTTTTTTTTTGGCAGGGGAGGAAAGGTATCTGTGGGAACTGCTTAACATGACTTTTCTCAAGTCACTTTACTAAAAAAACTTTTGTAAATAGACTTTACCTTATATTTTGAGGTTTCATTTATATTTTGCATTGTAGCCAGCCTCATCAAAGCCTGACTTATCCCCTTTTGAATTTTGCACTGTGTTATCTAGGTATCTGGTTGGGGTGTGGCTGCACTTCATGGTAAACTAGATCTGAAATACCTGGTGGCTTGTCACAAAATGCAGATTTTCTTTAAGTACTGTGATGTGTGATGTAATGCATCCTGGAATAAACTGGCCATTTGCTACTTTAATGACCAGCTGTAGTCTTGGCATGTGTTGTCTTTCTCATCCCCTCATATCTTTAAGGATGAATCCTAAGGACTTGGATACTTGCAATAAAGAAATTTTCTTTTAAACCCAAGCCTTGCTGAATTGATGACATACACATGTTTGTCAGCATTTCTGGTCGGGTTGAGAGGCAGCTGTTTGAGCTCTGGTGTGTGCAGCTTTGAACAAGTACTGGAGTTCTGTGAGCCTCCCTCTGAAAGGTGTAACAGTCCTTGGCTAACTGGCTTTTCCTGTGTCAAAACTTTGGAATGGAACAATAAAAATAATTTTTGAAACACCTACCAGTGTATCTATATCTCTTAACTTTTCTCTCCTCCCCCTTTTGCTCTATGGTGAATTTAAAGATCCAAAGGCATTTTGTACCCTGTTGTCAGACTACTGTTTTAGACCAGGCTAATCATAAAACCTTGGTAGTAAATTGTGTGAGAGAGAGAGTGTGTGTGTGTGTGTGTGTGTGTGTGTGCGTGTGTGTGTGTGCGCGCGCGCGATGAAGGAAAAAGAGAGAATGTATGGGTCCTAAGATGGGTCCCTGAAAGTATATAAATATCATTTTGATAAATTGAGAGATTTAAAATGTATTGCATTCATAAGTATAAGGTTTTAGGAGCTATTAATGGGTTTTTTGGTTAGTAAAAAATAATTTTTCAGACCTACAGAACTAACCTAAAATTATTGATTTTTATTGTGAGTATTAAAAGATGCCTAAGTTCAACTACAACTGAGTGAAATTTATGCCAGGGATTGAAGACTGGTTAAATATTTGAAGACCAATTAATAAAACCTATTACATCAATAGGCTAAAGAAGAAAAATGAAATGACCCTATCCATAGAAGCAGAAAACGCATTTGGCAAAATTCAACACCCATTTATGAAAAATCCTTAGTAAACTAGGAATAGAAGAGAACTTCCTTAACTCAATAAAGAATGTCTACAAAAACCCACAGCTAAAAAAATTAACGGTGAAAAACTAGAAGCATTCCTGCTAAGATGATGAACAAGGCAAGGCACCCTCACCACTCCTTTTCAGCATTGTACAGCAAATCCTAGCTAATGCAATAGACAAGAAATAAAAGGTGTACAGGTTGGGAAGGAAGAAATAAAATTGTCTTTTTTTTTTCAACATTTACTAAAAAAGCAAAAATAGGAAAGGCTGTTTTTGACATTTTCAGGGTTGTGAAAAGTTTACCACAGTTATCCGGGGGCATGGTTCTAAGCTGGAGCAGTAGAACAAATACAAAATGCTGACCTTCCCCCAAGACAAAAGGTGATATAAACCACGCCCTTAGCCCTGCTCCCCCAGCGCCTCCCGCAGCTAGTGAGTTGTCAGTGTTGTGATCTAGGCAAAACCGCATTCCAATGGCTGGTTCTCTCTCGAAGGGACCCAGTGTGCAGCAGAGCTACAGCCCCCCTGGACCCGATTTTCTCTTCCCAGAAAATTGTCTTTCTTTCAGATGAAATAATTGTCTATGTAGAAAATCCAAAAGAATCACAAAACAAAAAACCTTCTGGAAATAATGATTACGAAAAGGTTGCAGGATAGAAGGCTAATATTCAGAAGATAATTGCCCTCCTATATACTAACAATGAAGAAGTGAAATCAAAAACAACACCATTTACCAATACCAGCCCCCTGAATGAAATAGATATAAATCTAACAAAATAGGTATAAAATATATATGAAAACTACAAAACTGGGAAGACTCAATACTGTCAAGGTGTCAGTTCTCCATGTGATCTATATATTCAACACAATCCCAATCAAAACCCCAGCAAGTTATTTTCTGTATTTCAACAAATTGATTCTAAAGCTTATATCGAAAGGCAAAAGACCCAGAAAAGCCAACACAATATTAATGGAGAAGTAAAAAGTCAGAGAACTGACGCTATCTGACTTGAAGACTTAATATAAAACTATAATAAGTCAGTGTCATTGTGGTGCTAGTAGAATAATAGACAAATAGATCAATAAAACAATAGACCAAAAATAGATCCACACAAATGTAATCAATTGATCTTTGACAAAGAAACAAAGACAATGTAATGGAGAAAAGTCTTTTCAACAAATGATGTTGGAACAACTGGACATCCATGAGCCAAAAAAAACCCAAAAACAAAAACTAGACATAGATCTTATACCCTTCAAAATACCCCCATATTAACTCAAAATGGATCACAGACCTAAATGTAAAACACAAAACATCTATAAGATAACATACGAGAAAATCTATGTTCGACAATGGCTTTTTGGATAAAATACCAAAAGCACAAATCATGAAAAATAATTGATAAGCTTGACTTCATTAAAATTAAAAACTTCTGCTCTGAAAGATATTGGCAAGAGAACCAGAAGACAGGCCACAGACTAGGAGAAAATATTTGCAAAAGACATCGATAAAATTTATCCAAACTTTATCCCAAAGATTATCCAAAATGTACAAAGAACTCAAAACTCAACAATAAGACAAGTTGATTAACAAAAGGTCCAAAGACCTGAACAGACACCCCATCAGTGAAGATATACAGATAGAAAATAAACATGTGAAAAGGTGCTCCATATCATATCTTATCAGGGAAATACAAATTAAAACAACAAGATACCACTACATACCTATCAGAATGACCAAAATCCAGAACTCAGATAACACCAAATGCTGGTGCAACAGGAACTCCCTTTCATTGCTGAGGAAATGCAAAATGGTACAGCTACTTTAGAAAACAGCTTGACATTTTCTTTAAAATCTGAACATACCTTTACTATAAGATCCAGCAATCACACTTGTTGGTATTTACCTAAATGAGTTGAAATCTTATATCCACACAAAAACCTGCACATGAATGTTTGTAACAGCTTTATTTGTAATTGCCAAAACTTGGAAGCAACCAAGATGTCCTTCAATAAGAGAATGGAGAAGTAGAGTATATCCAGACAGTGGAACATTTCAGCATTAAAAAGAAATGATCTATCAAGCCATAAAAAAACAAACAAACCAGAAATCTTAAATGCATATTACTAAGTAAAGAAGCCATTTTGAAAAGACTACATACTGTACGATTCCAACTGTATGATATTTTGGAAAAGGCAAAACTATGGGGGCAGTTAAAACAAATAACAGTGATTGTCAGGTATTGGAGGGCGGGAGGAATGAATAGGTGCAGCGCAGAGGCTTTTTAGCAGTAAAACTACTCTGTATGATTCGATAGTGGTGGTACATATCATTATAAATTTGTCAAAAAGCATAGCATGTGCAACACCGAGCGTGAACCCTATGTAAACTATGGGCTTGGAGTGATAATGATGTGTCAGTATGGGTTCATCAATTGTAACGAATATATTTGGGATGGGATGTTGGAAGTGGAGAAGGGTGTATGTTTAGGGGCAGGAGCTGTATGTGAAACTCTGTACTTTCTGCTCAATTTTGCTGTGCATATAAAATTGCTCTGAAAAAAATACAGTCTATTTAGAAGGGAAAATATTTAATAGGTATTTTAATAAACTGTAGGTTCGTATTGACCTTCCTGCTTATGGTCTTAATCTCCATTTAAAAGAATATTGACCAATATTGGCACATTATGAGATTATTACTTAAACCTTTTTCATGAATAATTTTCATATAAAATCATATAACCCAGATGAATGGAGAGCATTCTTTTTACAAAGGAATTTGTTACAAGAATCCAGTTTTGTAAGCAAACATTTCTACTTAGTATTGTTATGTGTTGTCATATCTACATGTTGCATAGAAAAAACAGCTAAACCAGAACTGAGCAGTTCTGTTTAACTGTCAGCTATTTTGCATATTATTACTAAATGATCACCTATAAATCAGGTTAAGTCTGACTGAAGCCAAAAATACAGCATCTTTGTGACAAAACGCAGGTAAGAGACTCTTCGCCAGAGTGGCCCAAGGGGAGAATAAGAATATCATTTATAGGAAAATTCCTAGGCACAGTTGATAAATAATGAATTTTGTCAGCTGTCTGATTATTTCATTATCTTAAACTATCAACTATGCCTATATGTCACAAGATTCAGATTTTGCTGGTGGCTAAATCATCCAGAGCAGTAGAAAAGGTTTTGGTTTGGAAGCCAGGAGACCTAGGTTCTGACCCCTGCTTTGCAACTAGCTCTGCAACCTTAACCAAGTTACAACCTATGGGGGACTGGATAAGAGGATTTCTAAGGTTCCTTCCATCCCTAACATTCTAAAATTCTATTATATGTGTAGTTATAGCTTTGTTTTTACATGCTGGATATATTAAATGTCTCTGAAATTTGAAGCTTTTTTGCTCAGCAGAGCACCCAAAATCTATTTAGGATTTTATCATTAAGACCTCATTTATTTCCCAGAAGAGCTCTAGGACAGAAACCTGAGATTTTTTGAAGACAGGTGCATTTGTTAGCTGTGTATGTATCAGAAACTGCCAAACCCCAGCACTAGTAATCTGTGTTGCTTTCTTTTTAAAAATTTGTGCTCAGTTTCTGCAAACACGTCCAGCCTCCACTGGACTTCACACCTTGATCTTCATTACTGCATTTTTCATTCTATCACTCTGTTGTGGTTAAATTTTCTTATTTGAATAAAAGATGATCATATTTAAACGCTACTACAGTCATTAGTGAACTTTTATGGAAATGCTCAATAGAAAAAGCTTCTCATCAGTGTGTCTCCAGAGACACCAGTCTCTTTTTCCAAGAATAATACAAAGTCTTGATAAAGCCTAGAAACTTTTAATTATCTGTGGCATATACAAATTAATCAGATTTCATCTGAGTCAACATTTAAGATAGTATTAAAATGATCTGTCAGAATAAAACTATACCCAAAGAATTTTTGTGTGAAATTGGCTTTGATGACATCTGTCTCATGTGTTGGTATCCTATTGTATCACTTCTGGCTTGTCAGCCATAGGCAGAAATAAGGCTCTTCTGTTCTCAGCAGAAATGTAGAAATATGGGCTCCATACATGTTCTTTATCTACCCTCTAGAATCTCTGGCTTGGGGATTTCCTAACTCTTTTCTCTCAGTAATTTTTTTTTTTTGACACAATCTTGGCTAGTTTTTAATCTTCCAGAGATTTTTGTTTTATGTTAGTTATTTCAGGCCATTTGGTCAGTAATTTGGAATCTTTCACTTCCTGTTCCTTTGTTTGGATTTTTTCATTGGACCTATTGCACTTATCTCGTTCCTCCAATACCCCCCGCCCCCATAAGGAACAGTTTTTCCTGGCATTTACTTCTTTTCCAGCTTGTTTCACCATGACTTATTATAACCCTCCCCACCCTTCATCCCCTATGCCCCATCCCCTACTGCTCTTTCTGTTTCCATGGTCACTTGTCTTTCCATATTAGATAGGATAGACCTTGTCATAAAAATTGTAATACACTTGATTGCACTTGAATTCTGGTGCTTAGAGGCTGCTCTACACATTACATAGGGCAGCTTGCAGAGCTTTTGCTCTGCTCAGGTAGAAAAACAAGTGACAATGCCTTCTAATCCTGCCCATAAGCATTAGGGTTTTTTTTTTTGGAGGGGGTGCTTTTTCCTTTACGTATGCCAAGCATAGAGAACAACCTCTTCTAAAGATGATGAAAAATTATACCCCCGAGAAATTAACAGAAAGCTGCATTTCCTTCTTTTCCGGAGGCCCACAATTAGATTTAATGTTGCTTTTTTCATTTTAGGTATGTCCTTCATCTCTCAACCAATATGCTTTGGATATATCAATGTTTGATTTTCCAGTGTTAGGAAAAACACAAGCCAGGTTTTCTGCAAGGTGCAATTTAGAAAGGAATGCTGCACAAGTATTCATCTGTTAACAAAGAAAAAGGAAAAGAACCAATACCTAGTACACTGTATATATTTTTCATTTGATCCTCACAGTCACTCTGTAGAATAGTTAATATCTCAGTTGGTCATAGGAAAAAGCTGAAGCCGAGAGAGATTACAAAACTTGTCTAAGGACATAGATTGAAATTTGAGGCCATTATAACGGAAAGAAAAATGCTCTTTTCCTACTACATTACCCTGGCTCCCAGTTAACTGGTTAAACTGCAATATCCCTATAAAATCTGTTGTGGCTACATTGTTATAGTTAAAGGCAAAAGTAACAGTGGTTTAATAAATGAAGTGGATGCAGACCTATTCAGGTAAAGGAAATATGTTGGTGTGGGACCTCTTGGGGTATAATACTTTATCGTTCTGTTCCATTTTTTAAAAAAATGAAACTTAAGTACAGATGCACATCACTCAATAGTCTTAAAGTTCTGTGTAAGTAAAAATATGTAAATCTGCTTTAAATGTGTTAGGAGAGTTTTTCATTTAAAGGGCTCTGAATTTTTAAGAGTAAATGATTCCTTTCTTATTTTTGCTTTCAGATTTGCCTCTGGCATATTAGGTACTATTTCAGAAGGCTGCGACTCTGAGGTTACATGGGCATTAACTAGTCTGTAATTTCTCCAATGCGTATTTAAATATCGTGGTATTGCAGTGTTTCCCAAACTGCAGTCATTTGCATACATCTTCACAGTCATCATTATCTGAGTCCTACCTATACCATTATTGACTTACCATTTTTCTTAAATTCATATCTTTTACTGAAGTAGATTTTATTTTTAAATAAACTTTGTATCATACTCTAAATGTGAAATCAGTATAATTCACAATGAATAGAAATTGAGAGTGAAATGTTATTAAATTCTAGCCGGATAGTATTGCTGGTTGAATGCTCCCATCTGAGGAGGATTAGAAACCACTCTGGTAGTGTGCAAGACACACTCTCGCCAGACTGAAGCTGTATTTTCATAATCATTGGAATTGAAAGAGAATTGAAAGGCAATAACTTTCTGGCAACCTGAGTCAATGCTGCATCTGTGTATCATCAAACATACTCTTACTATCCACAGAATACTGTAACCCCATCTAGTTTGAGCTCAGAAACTATACATCAAAGCAGAAAACTCTTTAAAACATTGATCTCTGAGAAAATTTGTATCTGCTCTCCTTCGATTTGACCAGATTAATAAGCTCGGTTATGTTTCCAGGCTAACGAGGAAATGATGGACAATAGAAGCTACCGTAATCCGCCAGAAAAACCACCTGCCTTCTCTGATTCTGCCCACTTGCCACTGACCAGGTCCTTCTTTCTGGACCCCATGGTCACTTTCCACTTGTACCCTGAAGCCCCGGTGCCATCCCCTTACTCTGAAGACATGCCATTGCCTCCCTTTTCCAGCGATTCCCTGATTATAGAAGATTACAGGGAGACCCGCCCCTTCTCCTTCCCGGTGCCCTATGCAAATTACGGAAGGTGCGAGTACTCCTACGGGCCTGCCTTTATCCGGAAAAGGAATGAACGGGAAAGGCAGCGGGTGAAATGTGTCAACGAAGGCTATGCCCAGCTCCGACATCATCTGCCAGAGGAATACTTGGAGAAACGACTCAGCAAAGTGGAAACCCTCCGAGCTGCAATCAAGTACATTAATCACCTGCAATCTCTTCTGTACCCTGATAAGGCTGAGACCAAGAATAACCCTGGGAAAGTTTCCACCATCATAGCAACCACCAGCCACCACACTGACCCCATTTTTAGAATCTATTGAATTCAGCGTTTCCAAATAGAAACAAATAATATTACAAAATGGAGGCTCTTAGAGCATCATGCAATAGTTTTTCTCTGAATGTAGTTTCCATGTGGGCAGATAGTAGCACAGATGCTAACCTACGGTGGATATTTATTACCTGGATTTCAGACAGTATCTTCTGTAGATTGAGAAGATGTTTCTTAAGCTTTGGTAATTTCTTTCAAGCACTTTAGAGGAGCAGGAGTCCCAGGATCCTCTGTACCTCTCTCCTTGCCCTTCTCACACCCTTCCCCAGAGTCTCAGCTGTAAGAAACTCTCACTAAAGTATTGTATGACTGATGATTACTGAATGCTGGTAATGCACTTTGCAGGCACCTCTTGCGAAGCAACCACAATGAAACTCCCTTGATTTGTCAAAGTTTGGTGTTTTTTTATTATTTGGGGTTGACAATAAATTTATGCCTTACCCATGTCATGATGGGCAAGTGTCTCAGAGCTGAGGCAAAAGTAGTTAACAAAACCTTGTTGTCATTTGAAATTATTTCAGTCATCTTTTTCCTGCATGCAGAAGACTTCCTTTGACAGCTTAGTACAGAGTTATGAGGGCAAGGTCTGGAATCAAACTGCCTCCATTTAAACTATGACTCTGCTACTTTCACTCCATGTTTCTGTCCTTCATCCACAGATGAGAATAATAAGAATAGCGACTACCCCGTATGTTTATTATGAGGATTAACAGATTAACAGTGCCTGGCACATAACAAGTATTTATAACCTTTATTATTATTATCCTTCTCTTGTCTTGTCCATAGCATTGTCATTTTCTAGGCTTTCTAAGCTAGAAAACGAGCAGCTGCCTTCACCCCCAGGAGGGACAGTCACTGGCCCGTATCTTGGAGTCTGCCTTCAAAATGTCTATTTCAGCTCTTCCTTCTCCCTTAACTCCCAGGTCCCATCTGTCACCAAGCGCAGTGAGAACTTTCAATATACTGTCATACTCATCTCGACTATCGTTTCTCTGTGAAGTCTTCCTACCCCAGCCATTACTTGCTTCTTTGTTTTGTATACATATTTTCATGCCGTTTCTATCCTCCTGCCTCTTACATGCTGTATTACACAACTCTCTGTCTTCTTCAGTAGACTGTAAGCTCCTTGAATATAGGGACCAGTGATTCATCCTGTACTCTTAGCACCCAGCGAAGAACCTCTAGTCAGGTAGGTGCTGTCAGTAAATATTTGGTGTTTCTGTTTTCCAGCCCTGTCACATGTCTGGGTAACTGTTAGAAGTCTCCTCCTGGGCCTCCCAGGCTCTGTTTTCAACTGACTCCATCATCACACTGAGGCTGTTTCTTAAAGCACTCCATGCCACTTCGTTGCTCAAACCCCATGACGACTGCTTTTGACAACCACATTGTTTACATGTATCTGCTTGGTTTGCAAAGCTCCCACCAATTTGGCCCCTTCCCAAATAGCCACACCTTGATTTTCCCGTGAAACTTATTACCGCCCCCCCCCCCAAAAGAAGTGTAGTCTTGCAAATGTATCCTTCTCTCTTAGCTTTTGCTTCCTACTTAACTGGAATGTTCTCCTTTTCCCCTTTATTGAAATCCTACCTGTCTTACTTAGGAATCCTTCTCTCACTGCCAGAGGCTTCACTGGTTTTTCTTGGACTTTAACTTTAACTTTGTGCAGCAAAAATCTCAGTTGCTAGGTAGGAGACCCATCATCAGGTGAGATGCTTTTGGGTGTAAGAGAAAATGCCATCCAAATTGGTATAATCAGTAAAAGTTCACATTACTAGAGCATCTCGCAGTAGGGTTCCCTTCACAGGGCTCAACACTGTCACCAAGAACCTGTTTTCTTTAGGTCTATCCTCTGTGTCTTCCACTGGGAATAGTTTCAGTGTCCCGAAAAGGCTGGCAGAAGCTCCCAGAGCCATGTACTTTCTTATTATGGATAGGAGGAAAGAGAAAGTCTGTAGCCCGGGGCTCCCAACAAAAGTTTGGAGTGCCTCAGGTACGTGTCCTAACTAATCCCTGCAGCCAGGGGGATGCTACGTGCTGACTGAATATGGTATGTTCCACCTGTGGGGCTGGGGCGTAGCTTCAGCCTCTCCTGACCGCGTGGATCCTCAAATAGAAATAGGAACTGGTGGTACAGGGGAATAGCAACATGGGAGAGACACCTACAAGTGTTCCCACCTACAGTTCTGCTATTTTCCACTGAATGCTGCCGGGCACACAACCGGTGCACATTGACTGTCCGATGCTTCAAAACCAGCTTCTCCCCTGGACGTTCCAATGAGAGCAGAAACTAGGCTTCTGTTCCTTTGGTCCCCACTGGCCACTCCACCATCCTGAGTGGTTACCACACCTCTGCTTCTCAGCCAAGTCCTGTTACAAACAAACATGCCCACGCCTTTGGTTATTTTGTTTTAAACTACCAACAAATTCTATGTTCGAGTCTCTAGTCAAGCCAGTGGCTCCCCCGACCCCAGTCTCCTGCTTGCTCAGGGTGGAGGAAGATAAACAGTCCTGAATCTAGGGCTCTCCGGGGATCCGTGAGGGCTCCCCACCATGACTGGATCTTCTGGAAGCCTACGCTTTTGGGAACTGAAGCTACCATGACCTTTATCTCCAAATCCCCCTCTTTAATGATAAAGAATAGCCCCCTGTCCCCTCACCCTGCCCATGCCTCCCGAGGACGCCGGTCACCACTCTGCACATGCTCAGTACACTCAGCCCACAGTGTTCCTTCTGGCTCACATCCATGGCAACCTGCTTGGCAACCAGGAGTCAGTTGAGCTGAGGCCCAGAGCCCCAACTGTCAAAAGGGCTGAGGCCGAGGTCGAGGAGGCTGGGGCTGTGTGTAAGTGCCCTTGGGTTCAGACCTGTGGACTTGGGCAGGGGCAGCCCCTGACAGGGCTCCGGGGGGCTGGGCCAGCAGAGTGTGTTCTTGGGCCCCCGGTTGCAGCTGTGGTTTCTGAACAGGCCTGTGGAGGCCACAGCCCTGGGGTCTCCACTGGGCCTGGGCCTGAGCTGGCCCTGAAGGTGACTGGGTTAGGAGGGGAGTCCGCGGCTTGGGCTAGGGGTCAGTGTGTCTTCAGGGTTAGAATTTGTGAAGGGAAGTATGGTCTTACCCTCCCTTCCCCCGTAGGAGTCCTACAACTTGGGAGGAGGAAGGAGGCGAAAACTAACGTATATATTGAGTTACTCACATGCCAGGTGCTTTCCATGTATTACCTCCTGAGTGGTAACTGAAGTGCAGAGGTGAAGTGAGCACGCAGCCAGCAAGCCGTGAAGGGTTTAAAGCGGGTTTCTCTACAATCTCAGCTCCTGCTCTTTCTACCCTTTCCTGAACTGAGGTGCCTGAGGCAGGCTGTTCAGAGGGACACCCCGAGCGTTTGTGGGAGCGAGTGGGCGCCAGAGAGGCCGCCGACCGCAGGGCTGAGCCCTGTCCCAGCCCTCTGCTGGGCTGCCACTCAGGTATCGGTGGTGCTCGTTCTCAGGTGGTTTCTCCGAAGGCCATGGAATCCTCTGCAGATCCCGGGACGCCTTTGCCCAAATTCTGCAGCGCGGCCACAACCCTGGAAGCCCCCGCCTGGGCTGGCACCGCTCCTCCGCGGGACTTCGCCTTCACCCACCCCTTTGCCTTCCAAGCACCCTGGCTCGCCTCGTACAGCCCTCTCGCCAGGTACTGGCCCTGCCCCTCTGGAGGCAGTGGGGTGCGCCTCCTTGTTTTCTTTCTGTTCTTGTTCTACCTGGAGTACCGCGAGGGAGAGAACTTATCTACTCGGAAGGCCGAAAGTGTTCTTTACTGTGTGGGCTGTGATTTCCTTAAGGTATTACATGACCCCAATCTAAACTGGGCTCCCAGTGACCCCAAGGGTTGCCTGGCTTTTGTCTCACCTTATGGCAGAGTGGCACGTATCAGAGTTGGGTTGTGTGAGAAGGCAGTCAGGTGTCTCTAGTTACACAGTTCCTGGATGATTTTCCCATCAACTATGGGACTTGTTCTGGCGCTATGTGAGAAATTAGGGTTTCTGCAACCAAGAGCTAAGGTGAGGGCACCAGGTCCCTCCCCAAATTCCCTCAGTATCCCTCAGTTATCCCAGTTCTTCCTGAATTGTATCCTCAGTCAGCTGTCTAAAGTGTGCCTGCAAACGAGGAAAGGCCCCTCAGCCTATAAGCACCTACTAGCTGTATAAGTCCCAGGGAGGAGCTTAATTCAGTCTGCCCAGGTTACAGACATGGCAGCTCGAACCCTTAATAGCCCCCTTCCTTGATTCTCTTGTGTGGGCCATCTCATTCAAAGCCAGAGTTTAAGCGTTCCTATATCCAGGCTTGCCCACAAAAGTAAACAGCTTCTTCAGAAACCCAAACCCTGACTCAATAATCCCTCCCTCCCTGGCTCAACTGTGTTCACAAAATTCCCAGAAAGAGCTTCTCCTTTTTTTTCTCTGCCCACAGCCTCTATTCTGCTCCTCAGTGCCTCCCCTACTCTAACACTCCCTCCTCCCTCTGACCCCACAGCGCCAGCATCTTACATGTTTGCTCCATTGGCGTTGTCATCCAAGCCTCCCTGCCTCATCCTGGAATCCCGTGCGCCGGTTTAGGACCGACCTTTGTGGTATTCTTTTCTGGTCTGCTATCTAATCTCAGAACCAGAATTAATGAACTTGAATATATCAAGGCTAATCGCATTTTGATTTTGATTACCTTGAAACAATTTCCAATCCTCAAACAGTGGTTGCCTCTGCCTCCCTCTCATTCTGCCCCATCCCACAGTGCATCTCACCGGAAGTCATGGGCAGGCACTTTGTACGTGGCTTCCTGTTTCACATAACGCCACAGTGCTGCTCAAATCTATCTGCAAAATGTGTTTTTTGATGTCTTTAGGGCTGGGTCTTCTCTACTCCCTGATTGCATTTGCCTTTTCCCAGATGTGCGTCTTATCAACCGGACCTCCACGTTGCTGACCCAGCGTGGCAGGGGCCCCGCTGGCTGGGAAGAGTGGGAGACGCTGCTGACACATGGGTGCTGGCGAAAAGGGAACCAGATGGCTTTTACTACCGGGCTCAGATAAAGACTGCTCCCGAGGCGAGTCCCTCCCTGTCCACGTCTCCCTGGCATACTCCTCTGGTGGCCCTGTCATACCCGACATCCCTCAGCAATGTGTGCCCAGCAGTTCAGTTTCTTGGATAAGCACAGATCTTCCCTGGCCAGGCTGTACAAGTGGAAATGTGGTGTCAGCGAGTGCATTGGTGTGCTAAAGTAGCACAAACAGAGTGGCTTAAACAGCAACAGAAATTTATTGTCGAAGTATTTTGTTCAGGAAAATTCCATGGGTGGAATTCTGGGCATCAGCCTAAGGGAAGCAGGAGCAAGCACTTGTGCCCATGGGCTGGGGACACGCAGAAGCACGGGTCCCCACACTCGGGAGCCAGGCCTGGCTTCTACTTCAGTGGCTTCTTGCTTTGAGATTTTTTTCTTCTTCACAGACCCAGATTTTGGGAACGGGGATCCATGGAAGAAAGATTAGTGTGAATTCTAAAAAAACAATATGAATTATAAAAGTTCCAGTCAAAAGTCATTTTGTCATGTTCAAGTAACTAATACGTGAATTCAAATGAAATATTAGCAGAGTTTTGCCGAAATAGTGATTCGTTAACCAGAATTTCTTTCTTTTCAAAATCATACTGAGCTCTCCAAAAAGCTTATACTTTTAGTTAGCTTTAGTGCTCCTCCTGCCCTTTCCTCACTGGTGCAACGCGGCACTGAGGGCCGCCCTGGCACCCCAGCCACTCCTCGCCCCTGTGGGCCTGTGGGCGGCTGGTCCTGGCCACAGAGACAGCACTTCTTGGAAGTGCTGGGACCGGGGGGAGGGCATTGGGGAAAGATTCAGAGGGCCCTGGTTGTAGGACAGAAATAGAAATAAGAGAAACGGAAAACAGGAAGAGGAAGAGAATGGGAAGGGAAAGGCAGGACCTGATGAACGAGAGTCGCCCAGGGCAAGAGGAGGTAGAGGCAAGAGCACCCTCACCGTGGCACACGAGTCTCTGCTGCAGTGGGCTCTGCCCCTTCTCCGAACGGCCCTCTGTTTGTAAGGAAGCCCCTGGGACTGCTTCCAGGGCATGGTTGCAGGGAGCCGTGGTGCCCGCTGTCGCACTTCTGAACCCCAGATCTTATTCTGAGTGTTTTCTTTCCCACAGCTGGAGAGGCAGGGGGCCCTGCTTGTGGAATTTGAGGCCCCCTTTGTCACAGGCCCAGAGCTGCCAGCCCAGCGGCAGAGCGTGGTCTTGGGAGAAGATGTCATTCAGTTCTCGCCATCCACCGAATGCTCACTGCAACCTGGGGACAAGGTGCTGGCACCTTGGGAGCCAGACAGACAGCGGTATGGCCCTGCCACTGTCTTGGGCTTGGAGGCGAGAGATCCCCAGAGAGGTAAGGGCAGCTGCTGTGGCCTACCAGTTCCCAGAAGGAGCCAGGCTGGTGATCAGGCCAGAGGAGAGAGCAAAGGGGTCTCTACAGCTTAGGGGTCTTAGAAGCATTAAAAAAAAACAAACCCACAAACCAAAATCCTTATCCCTGCCCCCACCCCGCCCTTGCAGCTTAATCTGGGTTTGGCAACAAATATACAAATCATATCTTTCAGATTAAAAAATATTTTTCATCAAGATAAAAGAGCCTAAAGCAATATATCTACGTTGGTTAGCTAACCTATGGTGTGGTGGGTTATCCTGGGGTCACGCCAGTACTAATGACCCGTCCCCCACCAAGTCATCCAGAGACTGGGACAGTCCTCTTCTGTAGGGCTGACCAGTCAGCATCACTGTAATTCAGAGAATGGCAGAAGGAGATTCCTCCTTCCAGTCGCCTACCTGAGGAGGTGTTTTGGTCTTGACATGAAAATTGAGTCAGGGAGATGCAGGCAGGTGCAGCAGAAGAGAGGTGATAAATATGGAGCAGGTGAGAGCCTGTTCTCCGCAGGCTCTCCGGGGAAGCGTCTGTGAGGAGGCAGGCAGAGCAGATGGGCTGCTGCTGGGGATAGGAGAACCCTTATCCCATGACATAAAGAGGTAGTTGTAACACAATGTTGCCCTTTTCTGTTACATAGCGTCGAAAGAAGAAATTACTCTTCACTTCTGGAATGGCAAGACAGCTACAGTGCCTCTAGGCGGGGTCAGGTGGGTGCCCCCCGCTGTCTGGAAGAAGGCTGTGGAGAGGCTGCACCAGCCTTTGACCAGGGAGCATCCCAGTGCCCTCCTCAGAGCCCCTTGCTGCTCTCCGCTGGGGTTGGGCACTGGGTGCATCACCTACGGGCTTCCACAGGGCCCTCCGTTCCTGTGCCCTCCCTGCCACCCCCACGCCTGCTGCCAGTTGCTGTGCCAGGGCTGCCTTGGCTGCCCTTTGGCCGGACCCACCTGGTGGCCTCTAACCAGGACCTCGGGGGTTGCAGCCAGAGAACATCCAGAGGCAGAGCTGAAACCCACAGCACAGCTATTGCCCTTGGAGGCTCCTAAAGAGGAGGGAGTAGCAGTGGCAGCTCCCACTGCTGTTTCCTCCTCCTCCTCCTCCTCATCTTCTGAAGAGGATTTGGAGAAGGGTCCGGAGATGGGCCTCCCTCAGAGGCTGCTGGTGGACAGCACAGTCAACACAGGCCCCATCCCTCTGGAGAAGACTCCGAGGAGGCCGGGTGGCCTCTGCCAGCCCGAGTGGAGGTGCTGGAGGAGCAGCGGGCCTGAGCCGCAGCCCGGGAAGCCAGGTACACCCTCTTCTGAGGCAGGGCGGAGGCCCTCGCTCCCTTCCCTCCCATGTGTCCCTTGGGAATCTGAGCCACATGACCACTAACTAAGCTGGGACTGGAAATAATACTTGGGAGTGTGGTCACGTTGAAGGGGAGTCTGAGATAAGAGGGAAATGGTAGGTTTCCAGTTAAGCCGTAAAGCCCAGCAGGAAAGGATGGGATGATCTTCGCACAAAGGTTTGCATCCCTCTTTAACAGCGGTCCTTCTTCACCAGTCTCTCCTGACAGGGCACTGCTATTGTCCATTTTTAACTTGCCCCCTCACCCCTTTTGTTCTCAGAGGCCTCGCTTTTTCTCTAGATGAAGAGTCTAAATGCCTCCATGTGTCGATTAGTCTTCAGTGCCCTGGGAAGCACATAAACTCTTTTTTAAACATTCGTCGTCAGGCCCTACTCTCCAGAGGGCCCCCTCCATAAGACAGAAGCAGGGCACCACATTGTGCTGTTCATTCCTCACAGCTCAGAGGGAGGCGGTGTTATTGTTGGCAATCCGCAACCATCCCCAGACTTTTTTTAAAAGTTTACTTATTTATTTTCAGAGAGAGGGGAAGGGAGCGTGAAAGAGAGGGAGAGAAACATTCATCGGTCACCTCTCATGTGCTTCAACTGTAACCAAACCCACAACCCAGGCAGGTGCCCTGACCGGGAATCAAACCTGCGACCTTTCACTTTGCAGGATGACGCCCAACGAACTGAGCCACACCAGTCAGGGCCATCCCCTTCTGTATCTTGAGCTAAGAATGTGTGACATGCCCTCACAGGTTTAGGGCATCATCATCAGTAGATCACTGATGTGCCTCATGCCCACCCTGTCGAAATTCCTAAAGGGGCCCCGGAAGAGCAGAAGCCTGTGAGCTGGCTGAGCTATAGGATGGGGGTGGCTCAGAGAAGCCCAGACCTAGAATGAGATCCTTGGGGTCCTGGGGTCACTGATTTAACATTCAATAAATTAAATGAACATTCGGTCTGGGGCAGGGATGCTGTGAGGGTTAAAGAATACCACTGCTAAAAGCTTGAGGATCTGTAGACACCACCCACATTGGGACGCACGTGGGTCCCTGTTTGAAGCCATTCCCCTATTTCCAGGACAGCCGCTCAGTTAGAAGGACCTTTTAGCCCGCGAGGGTTTCAGTCTTGCCCCAGGATAAGCTTTTTATTAGTCCTCAGTTCCAGACGGTTGAGAAATTGTTTCTACGATGAGAAACTTTCTTGGTTGTCTCCACTGGACCCCTGGGCTTTGGGGTGGGTGGGGATGGATATGTCACTGCTGTTGTGTTTTATAAGAAGGTTCCAGGCCTTCCTTGTCTTTCAAAAGTGTGGGATCTTTCCCCCACCTCTAAGAGGGAAATAGTAAAAGGACAAGGATCTAGCCATGACCAGCTGAGCTCTTCCTCCCCTATCAGAGAGGAAATATGTTACAAATAGTCGGCAAGTAGGTTGGCAAAAGTAGGTTTACAGTTGCAATACAAATAAGTAATATGATAATTAATGATAAAAGAATAAACCGTTTCCTGTATTCACAACTGTAAACCTCTTTTTGCCCACCCTGTACAAAGGCTGGGGGAAGAAGGTCCCTGTGCTTCTGTGAAGTGGGTCATTCCGATCTTGCAGAGGGAAACATTGGGAGGCCTTGGTGAAGCTACTTAGAATCAGCTTTTCTACTAGATGTGCCCTCCCAACAGGTGATAATATAAAGAAAATAGTGCTCAGATGTAGGGTTTTCATGCTCAATTCTCCATAGCTCCTACTGTCTCCTGCTTCAGCACCGCAGGGAGAAAGAAAAGCTGTACCCGCAGAGGAGTCTGTGGGGCACAGCTGGGCAGCCCCAGGCCCTGCCTCACGGGGAGGAGTGCCAGTGGGGTAACCAGAGGGGGCGTGGTGCTTAGAGGCCCCCCGGGTACCGGCGCACTCCTACTGCTGTGGCTGGCTCCACAGCTTTCTCCAGGCTGGTTCCAAGCCTGAGCAAGTCCCTGGCCCTAGCACACACTGCCTCTGTCGCCCCTGCTAGCCACCTAGTCCTACATTCAGTTTCTCTTCCCATCACCATATTTAAGCAAACCTACTGCAAAGTTTTATTTCCCAAAATAAATGATAATAATTGGCTACATAAAGAGAAATATCATATCTCTGGGTACCTGGCTGGGCTCTTCTTTAGGTACCGGATCATTTGTTGCTCCAGGCAAAGGTAGTTCCTGGAGCTGAACCATGAGAATCAGTGGACATGTAATCTGCCCGGTCCCAACCCTGCACCCAAAACTATGGAGAATATGCCCGAGATGGGGTGTGGAGAAAGGGGCCATCCTGCCCTTGCCACAGGTGGGGTAACTATGTGCCACAACAAGCTAGTGATGATGACACATGTAAAACTGTGTACCCAGGGCTGGAAACAAAGGCAAACACCAGAACTTCTCTTTCTCCCCTCCAGATTTTGTATTCTCTAAGGGAATTGTGCTGTTTTGCATCTACTAGCTGTGCTTGGTAGCCATTAAGTACTGAGGCTTGACAGTCAGTCTCAGGCTCTGCCTCTTAACAATCCTTTTCTATAGGTCCCTCCACACTTTTTGTCACTTTGACCTAACAGGCGGTGAGGCTGCCCTCTGATCATAAAATAGCAACCCTGGAGAGGCCGGACTGTTGGCTGCCGGCTGCCATGCTGCCCTCCTCCCTTGCTAATGACTGAACCAGGATTCGCTCTGTAGCTTTAAAAGTCAGGGAGGTGACAAATTTCTTTTAAAGTATTCTTTTCTTTTTAGATATTGCCCTATTCCTCAGAAGTCACATCTTCCCCCACCCACCCACCCACCCTTTTTTTTTTGCCTTTATTCAACCTGTGGAAGCTGGTTTTTCCAGTTTACGGTCTCTTCTTTGTGATCAGTGTAATTTATAAGCCCCTCTGACTGGTGGCAGTTGGTTACCTTTGCTCCCCCTAACGGTTGGTTTGAAAAACATGTCTTGTAATGTCTACCTGACTCCAAATCTGGTGATCAGATACAACTTTTCTCAAAAGAGTAATAGCCAGAAATGATTAACAAAATTTATTTCTTCTTTAAAAATACAGAACAGTGCTAGGAGCTTACACGTAGTAAAGTGATTCTGTGATCCTTGGTGTCATTGTGCTAAAGTCATCAAGACTCATCCCATCAAAATGGTGGCATATTCAACATACTTCATTGAATTTCAGGTTTAGGAAAAAGATGTTGCAACATCCAGAAGGAAATGAAAGGCAACAAGCAACAGAGAGAACAAACTGTTGCAGTGGGGAATACCAAGGAGATGGTCCTGGAAGCAACGAACATGAAGCCACTGCGGATCCTGCCAGAGAAAGCCGAGAGCAGAAAACTGAGTCAGGGTACTGCTGCGACGCGTCGGGGGGGCCAGAACTCCTTAGACTAAAAGCCCTGAGGACCCAGGTAAAGCAGCTTGGCTGGGAAGGGACTTTTTTTGTTGTTGTTTTTTGTTTTTCAATGACAGTAGACATCCAATATTATTTTATAGTTTCAGGTATATAGCATAGTGGTTAGACAATTCTATAATTTACAAAGTGATCCCCTTATAATTCTAGTATTCACTTGGCACCATATCTAGTTATTACAATATCAGTGACTATATTCCCTATCTTGTACTTTACATCCCCATGGCTATTTTGTAGCTACCTTATTTTTCCTTCTGAATCCCTTGGGAAGGGGCTTCTTAGGGACTCCTTCTATGGTTCTTTTGGGGTCACACTCCCAAAAATAAAATAAAACCCTCTGAAAATAAAACCCATAACTCCTCTTTCCAGAAAAATTCACATATCCATAACTCCTCTTTCCAGAAAAATTCACATACCCATAATTTTGCATATAATTTCAAAAGGATTACAGACCGCACAAAGGTCATCATAAGCTGCTTAGGGGTGCAAGGGCCCCCATTTCAATGACCCTCTATTTGGTGACGGGCATGGGCCTGTTCGTCCATGGGAGTCGGTTCCTCACTGGGATCGCTAGCACAGCTCTTCTCAACACTTCGTTTACATCATATAAAGTGCTGGCATGTTTCCTCTGAGGAAAGACTTATGTTCAAAATGAGATGAATGACTAGGCAACTAAACTGAGAGGTGCAACAATAATATTGGTGTGGTAGCTTAAAAGTTAAGGACTCATCCATGACTTTTTAAAATCAGTAACTTCTGATTCTTAAAATTACAGTCAGCCTAAGACTCTTAGGATTTTCTTCTCTTATAGGAAGCCACAGAGAGTAAATACCTGAGGAAGAGTTACAAAGCGGCTGGCAAAGCCTTCAGTGGGAGGAGGCAGCATGCAGGCCACAGATGACAGCTGAATAAGTAGCGGCATCTTCACCCCATTAAGACGTCCCTGCGGAGGGGCGGCAGGGTGGCACCTGTCGTGAGAGGCACAGGAGTGCTGGCAGCCCTGGCCAGGGCTGCCTGCCTGGTGAGCTCAGCTTGAGGTTGCTGTTCCACAGAAGTTGCAGGTCGTGGCTGGCCTGCTTTGGGAAAACGCGTCCACAGCCTCTCTGCCACACCTGTACATCTACAGTCATACACGAATGACATTTTTGTTGCTCCTAATACCAATAAAAAGGTATTCTCTTTATTTCCAAATCGAGTCCCCTTTTTACTATCATGATTAACCTTTACTTGGAAAGCAAGCAGTAAAAACTATTCAGACAGCATCATTATTACTTGGAGGCAAACTAGGGTGAGGGGACCTCCACTCTTTCAAATGGGCACTGAAAGAGACAAGCTGCAGGTCCCAGTAAGGCTGATCCTTTACAGTCAGCCCCAAGAGCAGGGTGGATGTATAGATATTAAGAGAATCATATGGTGGCTTTATTCTCCTTGCTCCTTAAAAAAAGGTAACGTGATGGTCAACGTCATACGGGGAAAACCAAGTCCACACTTTGTCCTGAATCAACTGCCACCACTTGAGTCTTCTTGGTTAAGTCATTTGTACCCACAGTGACAGAATAGGTCCCTGGATATACTTCTATATAGAGGTCCTTTGAGATGTTGTCAGCCTGGAAGGAAAGCAAATATTAGCAGTTTAGAGATTTTATATCTCAAAGTCCAGGGCACCTCCCCTGGGCTACCTCTGTGTGGCAGAGGCCAAGTAGGATGAAGCGTCGATGTGGGAGATGTGGTTGCAAGTCTTAGCCACATAACAGGACTATCCTTTAGGTAAGTCTCAGTGTCTCCTTATGCTTGCTTGTTTCCTTACTTCTAAGACTGTGATAATACCTACCTCCCATGTGCGAACACTGTAAATGCTCAAGTGGAACATGAGGGATCATAAAAAGAACACTTTAGCTAGAGTAGAAAGATAAGAATTAGGTAGAGGGAAAGGCTAAGGACATTGTTTTGGGATCAAAAGCAGACAATGGCACTTGTTAGCACAAATTAGCAGTAATGTAGGGGCACCTTCGAATAATGAGAATCATTCTTTTTCACTGTGCTTTGCTAAATTCATCATTAGGATGATGAAACATTTCTCCTAAAGCTGCGAAGACCATGAGTAGGTTCCAGTTTGTCTTTCAGCAAGTGAGCTGGCTGGCAAAAGCCCTCCCTCAGTGGACTGGTTCTCCGATAGTGCAAAGCACTGGAAACTGGAGGAAATGGTTATGGAGATTTATGGTTAGAGCTGAGCCGAACACAAACTTCCAATGCAGACTTTACACGTGGCGAGGAAGTGGGTCATGGCAGGTGTGCACGCAGAGGAGGGGGTCTTAGTTTAGATGGCAAAAAAGCAAAGTTGTAAACCAGAAAAGAGCCTGTCATTTAGAGCCAAGGCTCTTATTCCACAGCTGGGACACTTCTCATGCTTACTCAGTGCTCAGAAGGAGAAGTTGTCATTTCTACCACCACACCCAGGGAAGGGGAAATAAACCACTGGCCAGTATACTCTATTAGGAAGATGAATGATAATACTTATGTTTTTAAGAAACTTCCTCCCCTTCCACCTAATAGATTTGAAGCCAATTTTTTTTCTAATGCTGCTTTATGTTATATTCTTTCATGTTATATTCCAGTTACTGCAAAATCAGAGGTCTGGCATCATTTAACTGATGTGAATGTATGTGACAATGACACAAGTATTTATTAGTCATCAACCATGTAATAAACAAAAGTAGGTTCAGAAAATACAGCTGTATCCAAATTTCAGTAAGCCAAGGATGCTTCGTTTGTCTGAATAAAAGGACACACAGGGGGTAAGACTGGCATCTGGGCCTTTAACACGAGGACCATCCAGAAGGATAGCAATACCAAAATCCTACAAGCGCTGGAGGCATCTAAGCCTAACCACTGGTATTTGTACTAGAGGCACAATACTCTTAGTTGCTACTAACTCTAGTATTGGGTTGGCCAAAAAGGTTTTTTGGGTTTTTCCGTAAGATGGCTCTAGTAGAGCTTAGTTGTCTTTTAATTTCATTTGAAACAATTTTGTTAGATAGTACTGTAACAGCTTGTCATATCAGTGTGCATTTAAAAAGAAAAAACTTATAAAAATTGGTGAATTTTTTGTAGCCATTTTAATATTGAAGATGGAAGAAAATAAGCAACATTTTCAACATCTTATGCTTTATTATTTTAAGAAAAGTAGAAACGGAACTGAAACATAGAAGATTTGTGTAGTGTATGGACAAGGTGCTGTGACTGATCAAACGTATCAAAAGTGGTTTGTGAAGTTTTGTGCTGGAGAATTCTCGCTGGACGATGCTCCACAGACAGGCAGACCAGTTGAAGCTGATAGTGACCAAATCAAGGCATTAATTGAGAACAATCAATGTTATACCATGTGGGAGATAGCTGACATACTCAAAATATCCAAATCAATAATATTATTGGTGAAAATGAAAAACGTGTCTTTTATTTTACTGAAAAAACTAAATGGACTTTTTGGCCAACCCAATACATTCTGAATCTTGGCTAGCACATTGTATACAAACAAAAAATAAGCAAATTATTACAGCAACATGCTGGAGTTCCTTTCCTCAGAATTCCAACCCTTCCAAATTCCAAAAGATTTCCTGAGTTTATAAACTAATGAGTACTTTATCCTAATGAGAAACTTATCCCTGTAAGTTTTTTACAGAGAAACATTAGTGGAAAATGGGAACAAGTCCCTTCACATGTTTTGGAACCTGATCTCACCAAATGTATATGTTTCAGAATTTCAGCAATGGTATTCGCTCTGTAAGCACAAGGGTCAGGCCCCTCCTGCTGCTTGAGCAGATGGTGGAATTCCAGCAGGACCCAGCGCCAGCCCAGCTGAGCTGTAGGAACTGAGATGGGAATACTTCACATTCTTTCCAACCACAACTATGAGTTCAGGCACAGAGCATCCCAAAAGCTTCAAGTTAAGGAAGGATACCAAGAAAACAGAATTTTACCCTAAACCACAATGCTGTGCATTCTCCAAAAGGAAAAAAAACATCCCAACACAAAATTACTACAGATCCAGTACAAAGAACCCTGAAATAACCAGGTCAACTGGTTCATGAAATTGCAATGGTCGTGAAGCCCAGTGCAGGGACACTAGGAGGAGCTCTGTACTCACAGGCTGGGATGTCTCTAGGGCACACTCTGGGGCTTGATAGATGCCTCCAAAGCCAAGGAATGTTGCCTTTCTCTGAGGAAACAAGTAGAAATGCCGTATAGTGCCCGAGCTCTCGCTTCTGGATTACAAAGAGAAACTTTCTCCTACTTCATTAGGGACAATTGTTCTGTCAACGTTTTCTAAATTGTCACCTATACTATTAAGGCTTCTAGTGAATTCTGTGAGATATTTTAAATCAGCTGTTCACCATGATTACTTTTCATCCTTCAGGGGCTTTGGAATGAGATAAACCTGGGTTTGAATCTTATGTCTGCTATTTACTGAGAGGGATTCATTTCTCCTGGCCTTGCTTTCCTAGTTTACAACACGGGGATGCGAGATTGTGAGGAAGACTTAAAAAGTGTAGAAGTGACCAACACTTAAAAGGCTCTCAGCAAACAGAAGCATCTTCTGTGCTTGTCCCAGGAGTGGGGGTACTAGAGGGGAACAGGCTGCACTGAGAGGCACCAACTTACACTTAACAGGAAAGAACAGGAGGGATGGGAATGACTCTCACCCACGTGACCCCCTTCGCGGCAGGCCAGAAGAGGGGAGCCAGGGCCCAGGCTCTGGTGCTCCTCCTCATGTCCCAGGCCAGGGAACCAGAGGGACTTGCCGTGCGCATCCAGCCCTCGCTCTCATTCCTGCGGGCACACTTCCCTTCCCTAAACCCACAGGCCAGAAAAGTCACAAATCCAGCTTGTGGATTAGACTCTGGATTTGAGTTTGCTGTTTGAATACAACTAGGGGAGTTTAAAAACAAAAACAGAAACACCTGCTCTCCTCAACAAAAAAGGATTTCTGTTGGGTCAGTTCAACAAGTAGATTCTTTGTCTTCCTCAGAATAACACATAGTAAAAAAACAGGTAAGTTTGTAGTGAGAGGTCTGTAAGTGTTATTATCTTTAGGAAAAGTATTTTGTTAACAGAATTTTAAACAGAATGTTAAAGTATTTTTGTTTAACAGTATTTTGTTCTTGCACTTAAAAAAAAAATTACCTAAGACATGATAAGTATCACTACCTTTGAGTAAAATATGTTATGAAAAAATCTCTCTCCTAACCCTAGATGTAGAAGAGAATATTTGAAGCTCTTTTCTCTAAGCCTGCCCAAGAATCCCACGGCCCAGGATTGCAGGTTCAAGGGAAGATCCTACAGTGGCATCAATCTTAAATTTTAGACGATCTTACATATTTAGACAAACTCCCATCTCATGTCACTCCTGTAAGTCCTCCAAGTCTGGGGGCTGATACATTTCTGTTGAGCAATGGAATGCTGAGTCACGCTGGCATCCAATAATACAGACCCAGCAGGAGCTCCCGAATGTAGGGCCTCCCATCTTGGGAGGTTCAGCGCACAGCACGGGACAGCTGAGAATACATACCTGACCATTCCCTAGGTCCGAGCACAAGTGCAGTTGCGACTTCCCTCTGTGATATCGATAGACGTGGGTTGCCCCTCCTTCCTCTGGCACAGACGAATAATATTTCTAGAGATATAATGAGAAAGACGTGCTTAAATAGTCTGGTTAAGTTTTCAGAAAACTCTGTTACTTGAGTAACATAGGGTTAAGACGGGAGGCAAAAGAGCAAAGGTAAGTTACAGGCCCACCTGACGGGCCGATGAAGTCATCTAAGAAACCTTAGCCCATGTAAACTGGCTGCAGAGAAGGATGGTGCATTTGGCATTACTTTGCTGCCATCTGCTGCCTCTGTAGGGCAAGAACTCTGCCTAACTAAAGTTGGGCAGGGCCATGCCCTCTGCCAGGTGAAATAATTTTCCTATTTGCACCCCCACGTCAAATACACATGCCTTTTCATCTCCTCTCATGACAAGTTCCGACGAACAACAGTTCCACGTTTATTGTCTGAGTCTCAGACAAGGACAAGGGAAGAGAGGGGTGTATCTCCTTGAGATCTGAAAATACAACAGGAAATGTAACATAAACCAAATAGCTATGCAGCCATTCTCCCCTGTGGAGGAAGGCAGGGAAAGGGAGAAGTCTCCAATTTAAGGACAATAATCCAAAGGATCAGAAAGCCATTATATTTTTCTTGTCTGCTTCCTTCCTTCCCCTCGAAGTTAACCTCAGGTTTGCCCTCGCTTATGACTAATGAGGAGGATCTTACCAGCCTGCTTATTTTGAAGACGGTGTAGGGACAGTATTTAAGGCAGGAGACCAAAAGAAGGAGAAGCTGGGAAAAGCACTTCAAGACATGGATCAGATGATTATCTTAGAGGCAGCTTCAAAATTGTGATGGCAAATTCAGAACACTGTTTTTAATTCTATCTCAGAAAGACAAGGGGTTCTGGGACTCCATTCCATAACAGAGACCTGAGCTGAAACCCAAAATGAAGAACACCGATTTGCTAAACCTCAAACCAAAGATAAATATTATTCCTTTTAAGTTAATCACTTTACAATAGAGCCTAAGTTATGAATTTCTCTAAAACCACTTAACAGGATAAGAACATAAAAATATTCTCTGAACTATATCTCATTGGTTGGAATCTTGTTCTTGGAGCCATTGGGATTTTATGAAAGATGTAGAAAAATTAGATATTTTTTGAAGTCTTAATATATGAAATTGAAAAGCACGATGGAAACAAGATATTCTCTTCCTTCTCCCTTACAGACCAGCATCCTTACAACCACATAAGAATCACAAAAAGTTAAGGCTGGAAGAGACCCAGAGTCTGTTGTAACTCTTAGAAAACAAAGAGTACCTTCCATGCAGGTGATTTCTTTGAATGTTGGATGGCCTGCCTTCAACATTCCTTCAAAGTACTTAAAGATGACCTAAATGTATAGTCTTGAGAAGTTCACCCATTTCAATGAATGGTACCAAAAATGGTACCATAAGTCTTCAGGCTATAGTTCATGATAATTTTCTGATGTTCATCTCTCAGTGGAAACCAAAGAGGCTGTAAAGGCTGGAAAGGATTTCAAAACTCTTCATTTTTCAGACAGGGAAGGTAAGGGTGAGAGAGATTAACTGGCCTAAGGCATTACAGCCAGTATGAGGCAGAACAGGGGTCTGATTCCTGGGAGGCTGCTCCTGTTCCACAGAACCACCTTCGTGGCCCTCAGGCAATACGAACCCATAGGGACATTAAAATTACATTACCAGGGACTTGAAACAGGTTAAATTCTGTAGGGATTTAACTTTACTTTTTGTTTCAATAATTTTGAAAACAGAGAGGTTCAACTCCAGGTTAGAGGGACCCTGCTGAATTTTTTAAAAAAAACTCCACATCAGTTCGAAGTTTAAAAACCTGTGAATATTTGGACCTGATGGTTTTAGAATTCAGCAATAATATGAGGGCAGAGACCTTTTCTGACTTGTTCACTGCTGTATCCTCAATAATATCTACTGAATTAAGCATTCAGTAAATATTTGTTGAATGAATTCTACAATAGCTTGGATTCATCATCTGGTTTAAATCCTTGAGTGATTACAATCCACCCATGAAGACACGGCAGGGTGAACTGATAGTCTCCAGATTCTCCCTCAAGTCCACAAAGGTCCATTTTGTGATCCATTACCAGGCAGATCAGGGCCATGGCATCAGCTTACACCAACTTACCCCACACTGACTTGAAGTATAGTCCATGAATTCAGCCATTGTTCTGAAAGAAGCACTGAGGGTTGGGCGTCTTTCTTCTCTCTATTTGAATAAATGGCAAGTCACAGGTGAGAGCTGGTATTCCCTACTGGAGAATGAAGTCATTTGGGGAATAGCTACCTTTTTACTTTTCGAAAGTCTCTGAAAGTTTAAGTCAGTGAGGAAGGTCTTACTGAGAAAGAACTCCAACTCTAAAAGGAACAGACTGTTTGACATCCTATGCTATTTACCCAGGACAAAGACTGGTTTACGGGCTTTCCTCTAATCTCTGACGGTGGCATATAAGATTTTTTTTTTTAAAGTAACCAACCAGGGTCGAGCACTAGCAGTATCCTAAAGCTAAGCAATAATGATCTGTAAATGTCACAAGTTTTCAATGGGCTTTTCCGTTCACTTTCTTGACACTTCACAGCTTCCGCCGCCAAGGGCTGGATCCCTCAGGTGCTTCCGTGTGGCCCGTGCCCTGGTGCCCAGGAGGCCGCTGCTGGGCAAATAAATGGGCTGGTCCCCCAGCACAGGGGCCCTCACCTCTCCTGGGAGAAGGCGCTGGGGGCCGGCTGCGGGCCATCTTTCTCGGCAGGACCGATCCTGAGAAATACCCCCTATTCTGCTTTTGGGAAGCTCCAGAGAATGCCAGTCCACCGCTCTCCTCTTAGCCCGCTCCAGCACTTCTTGACCCAGCCTAGCCGAGCGTTGCAGAGAACGCCGGTCCACTCCGTTCAGCGCCGCGGCCGCCAAGCAGTTCTCCATGTCTACCTAAGCGGACACGTACACACACATAACCAAGGGCGGGTCAGCCGGCGGCCGGGACCCTAGCACCAGCTTTGGGTCGGAGCCCGGGTCTCCGCCTCCCTAGCGACCAGCGCCCCCGACTCCGCCCCAACGCGCTATCCAGTGGCTGCCGGGGCAGAGGCGATCTAGTGCGCGATGACCCCTTCCATTTCCGCCTCCTCCGGCCGTGCCCAAGGAGCTCTTACCCAGCCCATCGGCCAAGGCGCATGCGCTCAGCGCCGGCGCGGAGAGGGGCTGCTGAGGCTGGAGCAAGGGGCGCCGGCGCAGCAGGAGGTGGTGGGAGGCGGGGCGCGCGTCCTACGCTGGACACGCCTCCTGCGTACCATCCGCGGCCTCTGCGTGCGGGCACCGTTGCAAGAAGTCCGATCGCTGGAGGCGGGTGGTGTTTGGTGGCTTGTGGGGCTCAACTGTCTAATACGCAGCCAAGGCGTTTCTGTCCGAGGAGCCCCAGGGCCTGGGGCCTGGCTCTTGGAGGTCGTCTCTGTTGCTTAACGTGATGAACTTGATCTGAAGTCAGGTCGTCCCCCGTTGGGATAAAAAATTGTAGAAATTGTGGAACTAAGACTCGTGCGCCTGGGCGCCTCTTTCTGCATGGTCAATATTTTGGGATATCGCTACTTTTATCTGAGGGGATGGCTAGAATAGGCCACACAGTGCGGCTGCTAACGTGGCCTTAAGAGAAGGGAGCCTCCTGGCCAGCGGGCTGTGGCGGTGGGACGTTCAGCCAGAAGGCAGGTTATTTCTGGCCCCCAGGGCCAAAGCGGCGCCTGAGTTGTGTGTAGGGTATTGTAATCTTCTAGTGGCAGCTTCCTCACCCCTCCACTGGAAATTACGGACTCACACATTTGTGTGAGTTGAACACACCTTTTAAGAATAGTTGAACCACGGTTAAGTAAGGAATTGTGCGTTGTTACCTTTCCACCCCCTTCCATTCGGATCTTTGATAGAGGCGCCCCAAGGTCTCGCTGCAAATTAGTGACTCCTCTGTACCACCCTGCGTGCAACAAAGCCTTGACGGTCAGCAGGGAGCACTTTCTAAAGGAGACACAGGGAACTCAAACTCACCTAGGCTCCTCAACAGATGACTTGATTAGCAGTTCTGAGCTACCGCCTGCATATTAAGATATATATGCATTTTTGCTCATTTCCTGCTTTCCTCTCAAAAAGTTGAGAACTGGGTTTAAATCCCGGTTCTGCCACTTCTTTGCTGTGTGATTCTGGACAAATTACTTGAATCCTTTGGGCCTCACTTTTATCTCTATACTTGGGGAAACCAATAATTCCAGCCTCCCTAGACTGTAAGCTTCTTGCAGGATCCATTATGTCTTGTTTACTGAATTTAAGGTGCATCTAGTGTTTTATCTGTCACAGAATGGGCTAAAAATAGTTACTGTGAATTGGGTGGCTGTAAGGATCTTGTGAAATAATTCTTGTAAAATGCTTAGCACAATGCCTTGCAAAGAATAAGTGCTCCACGGATTTAGTTAGCGTTATTATATGCCAGGCACTGCCCTAGGAATTGTGGAGAATAGAAAGTGGATCACTAAAGAAAAATAAAAAAGAATGACATAAAATCTGTAATGTCAGGAACAAAATATGACTTATCATAAGGGTGAAAAGATTAAGTATTATGTAGCTTAGAGGAGAAAGAGATTATGTTTAATTGGGGGGATCAAAGAAGGCTTTGTGGAGAAGGAATTATTTCAGCTAGACCTTGAAGGATGGCCTATGAATTAATGAGAAAGGGGGTAGTTAGCTTATCTGTCAACTGCCTTTATAATGAGTGTGGTTAGGGGTAGAGAATTTGGTCTTTCATTTCATATGGACTTCAAGACCCTGGCTCCCTAACTTTTAGCTGTGTCTGTGTAAACATGAACAGGTTACCCAACTGTTTTATACCTCAGTTTTGTCATCTATAAAGTGGGAATGATAGTAAATTCCTCATAGGGTTGTGAGGATCGAATAAGCTGCTACATGTAAAGTGCTTTTAATAGTATTTGGCACAAAGTAAGTGCTCCGTGATCACACTGGTCTCTCAATGTGTTCTCGCCTGATTCTAGAGCCACGCCTCACCTCACTTGGCTCTTCCCCAGGAATTTATTTCTACCAAATTTCCCCAATTTGGATCAGTTGAAGCATTACTTTCTTTTTGTCATGTCAACTCTTTGAAATCTTCAGTTATTCCCAAGTTGCAACCTCTGTTTTCACAGCTTTTAAAAATATATATATTGTGGTACTTACTTTGATCTGATTTAAATCATATGTAACTGTAGTTCATTCTCTCTGAACAGCTTATGAACTCCTTGAAGGCAGGAACTGTACCTTATTTGTTCCTAACGATCCAGGGCCTGTTAATTAGTGGGTTTTCAATGGACATCGTTGAATAGACTGATTCGATTTTTAATTTAAATAGACCCCTGTTAAGCCAGATAAGAGTTGGCTATTAAAAAAAAGAAACAACAACCTATGTACACTTTAAAGAAGTAATGAATATTTAGTTATAACTAATTTTCCCAGAACTTAACATTTAGAAATATATATGTAAGAAGATGCTTCGAATAAAACTGAAGACTAAAGACTGGCACTAAGTTAAATCTTTGCATTTATTTTTATATTTATATTTACATCTACATACATCTTTTATAATTTCAGGATTCGTACTGTAAACCACAGTTTGGGAGAATCCTTTTTCCCTTTTTAAAAATCGAATGGAAATAAGAATGATGGAACATGACCTACCATCAGAGCCCTTGTGGGTCAAACACAGCCCAAGGCAGGTGCTCGAGAAGCCTCCAGTGAGACCGGGAAATGGAACAGAAAGTAGAGGAAGGACAAATAGGAATGTGCCTGGTCATCAACAGAGAGAGCCACTATTGGTATGTCTTTCATGATTTGCCTGTTCACGAGGGTAGATTCGTTACAGAGAACACATAGAAGTTATTTGTCTAGGTTATATGTTTCGGGGAATAGATGAATTGGAGGAAGTCTTTACTCCTGAGATCTGAGGAAAGAGATTGGTGCTGTATATTTTGGAGACATTTTAAGGAGAATAAACAAGCCCAGTGAAGAGCAATGTAAATTCTTTTTTTCTCTAAGTGAAGGGAGCAAAAAAGAGTTAAAAACTTAGGATGCAAAAGTGGGCATTGTGCCTGAGTTAGACAATGATTTATACTGTACATACCAGAGAATGTATAAATCATTTCACTTGACAGGTGGTATTTTTATTTCTTCAGAAGACTTAGGAGCTTTAGGATTATTACAGCTTTGTAAAGTAGTATTATATATGAGTCATTAGATCATTCATTTTGCCTGATTACATCAACTCATTGGGTTATTGGGGAATGAAAGAAACTCATTATCAAAATTGCCATCTTGATTATATAGATTAAAGAAAATGAATCAAACTTCTGAGAATTAGCTATTATAACCTTTTAAAATTGGAAGTTAAAAAGTTGGTTGCAGAGCAGAAATGATTTGGGAAAAGTTTTGTCACTTTAAAAGCTATCAGAAATTTGAAGGAATAGTAATTTTGGAAGATATAGTTAGAACCCATGTAGAATTTTTTTAAAAAATCTATTTTATTGAGGTATAATTTACATATAAAATTGCCCGGTGTCAAGAATACAATTTAATAATTTTTAGCAAATTTAAGAATTGTGCAAACATCACCCCAATGCAGTTTTGGAACATTTTCGTTAGCTGAAAAAGATCCCTAGTGACCACCATATGCAGTCTGTCTCAGCGCCCTCCGCTAGACCCAGACAACCAGTATTCTGCTTACTGTCTCTGTAAACTTGCCTTTTCTGGGTAAGTCATGTAAATGTATCATATGAATGAACATGTGGCTTCTTTGTTCGGCTTCTTTCACATAGCATAATGTTTTTGTGTCTCATCCGTGTTGTAGTATGTATCAGTACTTCATTCCTTTTTATGGATGAATAATATTCCATTATTATTAATGTAGTGTATTATTAATACACTACATCTTGTTTATCCATGCACCAGTTGGTAGCCATTTTTATTGTTTCCACCTTGGGGCTATTATGACTAATACTGCTTTTAAAGATTGCATACAAGACTTAGTGTGGATACATGTTTTCATTTTCCTGGGGGAGGTACTTAGGAGTGGAAATACTTGCATGGTAAATTTATGTTTAACATTTTAAGAAACTGTCAAGTTGTTTCCCAAAGCTACTGCACCATTCTACATTTCCACAAGTGATGTATGAAGAGTCCAGTTTTTCTATTTTTCTATATCTTCAATACTTGTTTTTTTTATAGTCATTCTAGTGAGTGTGAGGTAGTATCTCATTGTGATTTTAATTTGCTTTTCCTTAATGACTAATGATGTCGATCATCTCTTCCTGTTGTTAGCCATTCCTATTTCTTCTGTTGTGAAATACCTATTCAGCTCTTTTGCTCATTTAAAAATTGGCTTGTTTTTTTAATTACTGAATTATAAGAGTTCTTACTCTGAATAAGATTTCTTTATCACATATATGATAAGTATTCCCCTCAGTTTGTGACATGTCTTTCATTTTCTTAGCGGTGTCTTTTGTAACACAAACATTTTAAATTTCAATGATTTATTCTTTTTTAAAATTTTATGGATTGTGCTTTTGGTGTCAAATCTTAGAAATCTTTGATTAACCCAAAGTTATGAGGATTTTTTTACATAAAACTTTTTGTGTAAAAGTTTTACATTTTAGTTTTACACTTAGATATATGCCATTTTGCATTTATTTGTGTGTTATGATGTAAGGGTCTTTTTTTCTTGTGTTTTATTATTGATCAATTGATTGATTGTTGCTGTATTACAGTTGTCCCAATTTCCCCCCCAATGATGTAAGGATTGTAATTCATCTCTTTACATGTAGATGTCCAATTGTCTCAGTACCATTTGTCGAAAGACTATCCTTTTGCTATTAAGTTGCCTTGGCACTTTTGTTAAAAATCTGCCCTGGCCGGGCAGTTTAGTTGGTTGGAGCATCATTCTCTACATCAAAAGCTTTCAGGTTTGATCTCCGGTCTGGGAATGTATGGGAGGCAGCTGACTGATGTTTCTCTCTCACATTAATGTTCCTCCCTCTCCCAGTTCCTCTCTCTCCCTCTAAAAAATCAATAAGCGTATCCTCGGGTGAGGATTAAAAAAAATCAATTGACTGTGAATATAAGAATTAATTTTTGGACTTTTAATTCTGTTTCATTGATCTATATGATTGTCCTTATGCCAGCACCACACGGTATTTGTTGTTATAGTTTTCTAGTAAGTTTGGAAATTGAGAAGTATAAATCTATCATCTATGTCCTTAATTTTCAAAGTTGTTTTGGTATTCTATGTCATCTATACTTTCATAAAATTTAAATTCAGCTGGTCATCTCATACATAATGATTATTAGGATTTTGATAGGGATTGCACTGACTCTGTAGATGAATTTTGGTATAACTGTAATCTTAACATTGAGTTTTTAAATTCATGAACATGGTATATCTGTTTTATTTTAGTTTAGTTTCTCTCAATAATGTATAGTTATTAATGTGCATTTTGCACTTCTTTAACAAATCTAGTAGTTACTTTATTTTGGAAGTGTTTTCTTGATTTCATTTTCATATTATGTACTAGTATATAGAAATGTTGCTGATTTTTGCATATTGATTTTGTGTCCTGTGATCTTGTTAAACTCATTTACTAGTACTGACAGGTTTTTTGCACTTTTTTTGTGTTTTTTGTACTTGGAGTTCATTGTGCATCTTGAATGTTTGGATTAAATTTTTTTTTCTCAAATTTGGAAAGTTTGGGCCATTTTTTTCTTTAAATATTGTTTCTGCCCTCTGTCCCTCTTTCTCTCTCTCTTCTTCAGGGACTCCCTTTAAACATATGTTGGTATACTTGATGGTCTCACATGTCTCAGAGGTTTGTTCATTTTTCTTCATTCTTTTTCCTTTCTTTTCTTTAAATTAGATAATCTCTGTCGTTCTCTTTTTCATGCTCACTGATTCTTTTTTCTGCAATCTCAAATCTGCTGTTGAACCCCTCTAGTAAATTTTCATTTCAGTTGTGTTTTTAAACTCTGGCATTTTTGGGTTTTGTTTTATAATCTCTATCTTTTTATTGATATTTTCTCTTGAGTTATTGTCATACTTTCCTTAAATTTTAAAAGTTTATTTTTTTAGTTCTTTGAATGTATTTACAACAGCTACCTTGAGGTCTTTGTTAAGTCTAACATTTGAGCCCCCTTAGAGCTACTTTCTATCCACTGCATCTTTTTCTGTGTATGGGTTCTACTTTTCTATTTATTTGTATGTCTCAAAATTTTTTGTTGAAAACTAAACATTTTAGATCAAAGGCCAACAAACTTTTCTGTAAAGGACTAGGTAGTAAGTATTTTAGACTTTGCAAGCTATATAGTCTCTGTTGTAACTAAACTCTGTTGTTGTTGTGTGAAAACAGACATAGATAATATGTAAATGGATGAGTGCAGATGTCTCCCAATAAAACTTTATGTAAAAAGATAGGCAATGGCCATAACTGGGTCAGGGGCTATAGTTTGTTGACCTCTATTTTAGATAATACAGCAACTCTGGATTTTGATCTGCACCCCTCCCCAGGGTTTGTTGCCAGTGCTATTGTTTGTTAGTTTACTTGCTTAATGATTTGCCTGGACTAATTCTGTAGTGTCTGCCTCCGTGTAATGTGATGTGTGGCCACCAACGTCTCTCCTCAGTTTTTTTCTTTTCATTCTTGTTTTTATTTTTAAACCTGACTTCCTAGGAATTGTCAGCATAGCTTAATGGTCAACTAATTATAAGTAAGTACTTAAATATTTTGAGCCCAGTAGGGCTTCTACCCTTTGCTGATTGGTTTGTGTATGGGTTGGGGAACACATTTATTTATTATTATTATTTTTTTTTTTAGAGAGAGGGGAAAGGAGGGAGAAAGAGAGGGAGAGAAACATCAGTGTCTGAGAGAAACATTGATAGGTTACTTCTTGCTTGTCCCCAACCAGGGACTTGGCCTGCAACCTAAGCATATGCCCTGACCAGGAATTGAACTGGTGACCTTTTGCTTTGCGAGATAATGTCTAACCAACTGAGCTACGCTGCTCAGGGCTTGGGGAATACATTTAAAGTTCAGTTAAGCCTGATTGACTTTTGTTTTCTGTGTGTGCAAGGCCTTATATGCAGCCTGTGTATAACGTTGGACATGTGCACATCTTCCAGATTACCAAGGATATGTGAGAGCTTATCAAGGTCCACCATGGTTGTCTTGTTCCTTGGAGCTCACTGTTAAATTTTTGGCTGATCTTTGCTTGCTCCAGCTGGGGCTGCAGACTCAGCCAGCCTTGAGGTTGATTTTCCCTTGATTGTTTAGCACTTGTTTTCTGATGTCACTTATTCTGACAGTGTCCTGCTCTTCAGATCAAGTTATCAATCACCTTCTAGTCCCAGAGCCACTGGTTTTCATGGCTTGTCCTGTCCTGATAGAATGTCTTCCATGTAGAGCTGGGGGAGGAGGATAGGGAATGGGAAGAGCTCCAGTTTCTCACTTTTTAAAAAAATAGAGGTCTGGTAGTTTTTTTTAGCTTTGTTTTTGTTTTTAATAAGTGGTTTTTAATTTGTTGTATATCTCTGGTCAATCCCCCTGCTCCCCTCCAAATCCTGAAATGATTGTTTTGACAATTTTGTACAGTTTTATTGTGGCTTTTTTGAATAGATAGTTTGCCAGTCTCCTTACTCCACCATTTTAGAAGTGTGCCCTGCGTAGAGTTTTATTGTCCTAATTACCAATACAGTATATCCTGACAGATCCAACAGCATTTTACAAAATTAATATATTGATCTTCTTGTTCCCTTCCAATTTTATATCCTTCCTAACCTTTTAAAAACAATTCTTGACTCTTTTATAAGGTTTACTTTTATATATTCTTTGAAGATGACATATTTATTCCTCCCATCAATATTTTGTTACTTGTTTAGTAACAAAACTTGGTCATTTATTAAACCTCTATTGTGTGTTGATGTTGGAATGTATTTCCATTCCAGGAAGCTTTAAGGAGTAGAGTAGGAAGCCAGATTTCCAGGATAGAATTATACCACTTCCAGAGAAAACTTTAGTCATATCTCCTGGTCTGTACTAAGTTTACCTAATTATAATTATAGGTAGCCTCATTTTTTGAAATAATAGAAATAAATTCTAAAATTTAAGAAATAACTGAGTAGTTATGCTTTTTATTTTTTATTTATTTAAAAAACGATTTTATTTATTTATTTTTAGACAGAGGGGAAGGGAGGGAGAAAGAGAGGGAGAGAAACATCAATGTGTGGTTGCCTCTTGCGTGTCCCCTATCAGGGACCTGGCCTTAAACCCAGGCCTGTGCCCTGACTGGGAACTGAACTGGCAACACTTTGGTTCGCAGGCCAGCGCTCAGTCCACTGAACCACACCAGCCAGGGCTATACTTTTAAAAATATACTGTTTACACAGAAATATTTGTATCCTTCAGTTTTGTGACTACTTTTCCCATATACCATCCCCTTTACATTTTGTGGAGAGAACATAAAATGTTTTACCCCCAAAGTTTCTTTCTTTTTTTTCCTCATGAGGCCTAATAGTAACTAAGGCAAAGATATCCTGTTTGGGAGGAAGGGAGCTGATTGGGTAGATATTGGAAGTAATGGCTGGTGTACTATGGAGAAGGACTCCAAAGTTGAAGTGGCTTGAATTGTTATCTGAGGTGACTTGACTATAGGATGAGGTGTGGCAGGTAGAGAGGTATGCCATCTTTTGTATTTGTTCCTTGGGCCAGGGAAATTCTGCTTTCTGTGGTGGACTGGGCAAGATTGGGCATAAGGTAAGTGAGGCAGGGGATACTTTCATTGTGAGAAAGGAGGAACAGAAGATGAGTGATTGGGATTGTAGCCAATAGGAGAGGTAGGCCGATGGAGCAAGGACATGCGAAAAGGGCAGGCCCGGCTTTACACAAGGTGGAATGTTTCCCTGGCTGTTAGTAAATGCCCTGAGTCAACATCTAGATCCTCATCATCCTTTTTGCAGTTTTAAGAAAGTAACAGTGAGATGAGGTTGAAGGATAATTTCCGTAAATATGATGGGATTTTTTGATCCATTATCTAATAACATAATAGAGATAGAAGGAAATGTACTAGAAAATATTTCAGATTAATTGATTTTAGGTCTGGTTCTCTAACTTAATCTTTGACTTAATTTTTGTACTAACATCTCATTTTATAAGTGCTAGCATTGGTGCTGTTAGCCCTTATAAATAACAAAAATTAAGTTAGTGGATATAAATTATTTTGAAAAATTCAGTGTCATATAGATGCAATAAAATATTATCATTGTATAATTCTAAAATATTAAAAGCCACTGCAAAATGAAAATTACCATAAGATAAAGCTTAACCAAAATTGTGATGAAAACTAATGGAACAATAAGATTTAATTTACCACAAAATTTCAAAATGCATGCATTGAGTATATACTTGTTGAGCAGTGAAGTTTATGTGAGTTAAAAGTGAAGGACAGATTATGTAATTGTCATACCGAGCCTATAGGTATCACCACTTAAAAATCCTTTGTACCCTTTTCTCCTTTTTGTGTTTTTGATGCTAAACTCAGTACATTTGCTTTGTAAGAAGCCAGAGGGGATTTTTCAAAAAAAAAAACAAAAACCCAGAAAAAAAAAGATGATAGTCTGTTTATCTAGGCCCTCCAAAAGCATTTCCTGCCAGGCAGTTGACATGTAGACTTGGCACAATTTCAGGAAACTGTTTGCTTCTGTTTACCCTTTCCCTACAGCATCTCCTAGGAGTCAAGATGAAGAGTTCCCTTGAACCCTTATACATTTTAGCAGCATCTTTTATATGACACTTTAGAATCTACCCTTTATACTAACACAATGAAAATTCTTGTCTTTAAAACAGGAATGCATCTGTTTTTAGTGGTGTAATTCTCACATAGAAAAATCAAAGCCTTAAAGTGAATTAACCCAATAAAATGTATTTCAAATATTCCTTTTCTATTGTTAAGTGTCTTTCAGAAAATTCAGTGCAATTATATCTGAATATATAAAACATTAATTATGGGGTAATTGTTAACATTTCCAAAATCCTTTTTTTCACTAAGAAAAAGGGCCCAACATTAAGTGTATTCCAAACAGTATGATCTTCTTAATTTATAATTTATAATACTTTTTTACATAACATTTCAGAAATATTTTGTGAAGTGAGATACTGTAGTTTAAAAGAATAATTCAAAAATTTTATTCCTTTTATAGAGTCAATTTTTAATACTCAAAAACTCATTAAAAGTTAGCAATGCAGGAACATATTACAGCTTTATTGTAATCCCAGAATTCGTGTTATCTTAAGTATAACTATATCTTTGAGGGAATGTGGTGGCAAATGTATTAATTTAAAGAGGAACCCCGGCCATTGTGGCTCAGTCGGTTGCAGCATCTTACTGTACACCAAAGTTTGCGGGTTCCCTTCCCAGTTAGGACACATAACCTGGGTTGCAGGTTCCATCCCTGGCTGGGGTGTGTACGAAAGGTAACCCATCGATGTTTCTCACGTCAGTGTTTCTCTCTCTCCCGCTCCTTCCCCTCCTCTCTCTCTAAAAGCAATGAAAAAACGTCCTCAGATAAGAATAAAAAAATAATAATAAAGATTAGAACCTTGAGATACACAAAGATAGAGTAACTTGACGTACATACTACATTTAGACATGAGTAAAGTTATGTCCTCTCTGAATACTGTTGTGAAATGAACTAATTATTACATACTTCCTTTGTCCTGCCAGAGCGAGCTAGAAAGGGATTCTAAAATACTAGCCAGCCCCAGAACTACAGGCAGCAGTGGAGGGCTAAGCAGGACCAGAAGCTGTGATGGGGCTGAAAGAATGGCATGGGAACAGGTGGAAAGAATAGCGTTTGTGACCGGGCCTGGGCCGGGGTTCTGGAGCCAGGTAATTGTTTCAGATTGGGAGCGTATCCACGATCCAAGGTCAGAACAAAGCCGTGGATCGGGACCAGAATACCTCTGGATGGCAAGGGTCAGGGCAAAAGCACATCAGAGAAAAGGAACATAGAAGACTGGCATACAAACACCAGTGGGATGGGTAGGTGGGGAATGATGAGCACATGTCCAGAGTTTAGAGTCTCAAATTTAAGGCCTGCTGTTAGAGTCTGGCCCTGTAGTTCTAATGTGCAGCATAGGTCTATAGAATCTCCCTGCCTCTCTGTAATTTACAAGGCTTCAGACTTAATGGAAGATGTGACCATGCCTTCGCACACTGATACTGAAGGCTTATGCACTGAGGGAATGCCTTAAGGGAATCAGAAGTCAGTATAGCTTGCTGACAGCTAGAGAGCTCTGTCTTAGAGGCTGGCTTTGTAAGGGCAAAAAGATGTGGCCAACCTAGGGTCACCACTGGTACCATGTGTAGAGTTATCTTGGTCTTGTGAGTTGGTGACTGTGGTCCCTTCAATGACTGTTATCTCTGTCCTGAAAGCCATGTTGACTGCTGGGCTGCCTGGCTCTGTAACCATCTGATCATTGTGAATCTATACCACCTTAATTTTTAGGACTTCCAGCTACATATTCCAGAGGAAGTAAAGAAGAGGAAATGCAGAGTCAGGGTGAAACAAGCAGAATAATTGAGACAATCCTTTCTGTCAGTCAGGAAACTTGTACTGCTGCCCTCTTAGGAACTGAGCTCATCCCCACACTCACTGCGTTGCCTGGAGTAGGCCCGAAATAAATATCGGCTGGCCACTGGATTATGAGGTCTGTAAGAGATGGGGGCGACTGGGTGGGAGAAGGAGTGAGCGAGTAACTCCTGACACAAGCACAGGGCCTGAAAGCAGCTTTCAGGTGTGAGAAAGACGGAACTGTATTGCTCTGCAGGAGTGTCCTAGAAATAACTAAGGCACGAAGAAATTACTGACTGATCTACAGCTATTGGACCATTCAGGGCAGTACTGGAAATTAGCTGAGTATCTTCATTCCTACATTTATGCTGTGCACACTAAACAAACGGTTTGCAAAGAGTCAAAACCGTGCTTAGGCCAGCAAAAAAAAAAAAAATTATTACTATAAAGTTTGAGTAAGTGAAATTTTGAAGATGATGGAATCTAATTGAAAACTTCCTTACTGTTTAACCTGTAGATAATCTCCCGTTTAAAGTGCTCATTACAGTAGTGATTATGCAGAGAAAAAGCCTGTGATGAAAATGTGGTATAAAATTGTGTTCTTTGTTTAGCAAGTTAAAACAAGCTGGTCTGTAAGCAATTATTATCTTCATCAAAATTCCTAGCTCTAATGTTTTGGCTTTATTGGCACAGCACGTATGCCTTCTCAAACAATTGGATGGATTTAAAACACTTATGAGATGTTTGTGCTTATATCTTAACATAGCATCAGTTCAACAGGAAAAAGAAAAGAAACACATAAGATTTGGCATTAGGGCATAGTTTTAAAAAGAAAATCAAACCCAAACTAAAGTAAACCAAAAGCCCACAAAATTGCTTAAATCCCGCTGTATGAACGAACATTCTTCATTCAGCCTTATAATGCCCTTAGTAGCAGTGCCCTAGTTAGGATTCACTCTTCCTTACTCTTCACTCACTTAATATTTCTGAAAAGAATTACTGGAGGGGCTAGTTACCCATTACCAACATTTTTATATGGGTGATACGTTCTAAAGAAATCTCTCTCTCTCTCTTCTTTTTTTAAATTTGTACAAACTTGTGTTCAGTATTCTTAGAAAGCTGTAAAGGTGCCTTTTTTGGCTGAACAGATAATTTTAAAGTGATTAGCTTTTTAAATTCTGAATTTGCACATGTGTAAGTGACTATGAAGAATGTACCTTTGGATAAGATTGGAAATGTTTGATTAAAAAATAATAACTTTTTAAGATTAAAAATACCCATTGATATTTTTAAGAATGTACAAATACATTCTTAAAGTCATGTAATTTTTTTCTAGTGGGTTAGTCTTCCGGTTAGTTTCTTTGTTTATTTAATGATTACACAATCAAATATTTATACTGTATATTTATTTGTTACTGTAATTCAACAGCTATTAATTAAGTAACTGCCATTTGCTAGATGTTGATGATGGGGACACCTTCAAGAGGTACACATTCTGGCAGAGTCAACAGATTGGGTCATGGTGAACACTGGTTGTGAACAGGTGTTATGGGCTATGAACTGTGCATTGAGTGCAAAGTGGGGGAGTAATTCATTTTGCCTAGGGGTAGGAAGAAGTCATAAAAGGCTTTACTGAAGAGGTGACATTTGTGTTGGATCTATTAAAGATGTTAACTTTCTTGATATTTGCTGGGAATGACAAGTTATTTATGAGATTGGAGCATAGACTGCCTGAAGCCAGCAATAAGATGCAAAGTTGGGGCTGTCATTGGTACATCCAGGTGCAGATATTTACCAGGTTGTTGGAAGTTCAGGTCTAGAACTCAAGAGAAAAGGTTGGAGCTAGCGATAATAGTTTAGCAATAGCAGCATATTTCATTCAAACCTTGAAAATGGGTAAGATGCCTAGGGAGAGGCTATATATAGAAAAGAGCCAAGAGGAAAATCTTCCAATTAAAGGGAGAGGGTGTCAAGAAGGAAGCTCAAGATGCTATAGAAAAAAGGAACAATCAGAACAAGCAAGAGCATTTAGAAAGTAAAAATATAATAGTTGAAATTTAAATAAGTGATTGGAGAGTTTGAAGGGAAAATTTACAAAGTTTCCCATAAAGTAGAACAAAAAGACGATGGGATGGACAATTAAGGAGTTCAATCTGGGAGGTCCAACATATAAATAATAGGAACTTTAGAAAGAGAAATTACAGAAAATGCAGGGGAGCAAATTTATTTTTAAAACAATACAGGAGCACTTATTGGAACTAAAGGACACGAGCCTCCAGGTTAATAGGGCTCACCGTGTGCCTTAGACCAGTGTTTTAAAAAAGTGCTCATACCAAGGTACATCGTGAAATTTCAGAAAAGATCCTACAAGCTTTTTAGAAACAAACAAACAAACAAACAAAAAGCATTATATTCCTCAGCTGCAATACTAGAAAGTATATTAGCAACGGAGCAATGCCTTCTAAAATCTGAATCAAAAATACTTTTTTATCTAGAATTCTTTACCCAAACTGTCAATTCAGTGGGAGCATAGTTTGAAATCATTTTCAACCTTGTAAAATAGCAAAAAATTCACTTCCTATGCACTCTTTCTCAGAAAACAACTGGAGGGTGTACTCACAAAAAAGAAGAGGTAGAAAAAGATAGAAGACCTGAAATGCAGCTCTGGCCAGTGTGACTCAGTTGGTTGGATCTCTGTCCATAAACCGAAAGGTCATGTGTTCAATCCCCAGCCTGGGCACATGCCTAGGTTGCAGGTTCAGGGTGCATAGGAGAGGCAACCGATGGATGTTTCTCTCCCTCCCTTCCCCTATCTCTAAAATCAATAACCATTCCTCAGATGACTTTTTCCCCAGGGGACTAATTTCTTATTCTTTACAGAAATGTAAAGGAATTGGAAGATGACTACAGTTCTCCTTAGGTGATTTCTAACATTCACCAAAGGTTGAGGATGACCTTTGTTTCTAATTTGCTTTACACGTTGTCTCCAGATTTTCTCAAGTGCACATCATGTCATTTTTTTCCTTAAAAATATTCTTTCCATGCCCTTAAGAATAAAATTCAAATTTCATATTTCATATTGCTTTCATGGCCCTTCTAGACCTGACCCTATTATCAGTCAGAGCAGTAACAACCTTTAAAATGTCAGTGGCTTAAGACAGCAAAAGTATGTTTCTTATTCAAACAGCATACGACATGGTCAGTAGGGAGGTCTGCCCCATTGTCTCACATGACTTTGGGTCCATGTGGCAGAGAAGAGAAGCATGGACATCTGTCAGCCATTCTTCAGTACTTTGACTGGGAAGTGACATCTGTCACTTCTGCTCACAGCCTGTTGTCTAGAATAGTCACCTGGCCTTGCCTAACTACAGGTGACTGGAACACAGAAACTTCTAGGGACTGAGAAAGATATTAGCTAGCACTATTAGTATCTACCATGGACCCATATCTACCTTTTAAAAAAAAATTGAGGTGAAATTCATATAGCATAAAAATCTCTTAAAATTGTACAATTCATTGGCATCAATTACATTCAAAATGTTGTGCAACTATTACTTCTGTGTAGTTTCAGTACATTGTCAGTGTCTCCAAGGGAAATCCCATACCCATTTCTTCCTCACCCGTGCCTCTGGCCATCACTAATCTTTCTTTCTGTGGAGATGTGTCTATTTTGGGTAGTTCATATAAGTGGAATCATACAACATTTGACCTTTGTCTGGCTTCTTTCACTTATATAATATTTTCAGTGTTCGTCCACATTGTAGCATATATCAGTACTTCATTCCTTTTTGTGACCAGATAATATTCCATTATGTAAATAGACTACCTTTTGTTTATCCATTCATTTTGTTTATTCAGTAACGCTGGGTTATTTCCGTATTTTGGTTATTGTGAATAGTGCTGCTATGAACATTTGTATACGGTATCTGAACACCTGTTTCCAATCTTTGGGGTATATACCTAGGAGTAGAATTACTGGGTCATATGGTAATTCTATGTTTCACTTTTTGAGGAACTGCCAAACTGGTTTCCACCTAATCTACCTTTTCAGCCTCTGTTACTCTAGTCAAATGAGGACTAGTTGTTGTTCTTAAAGCTAGTATTTCACTTTCGTAGCTCATGCAGCTCCTTTGGTTTTGAATTATTTCCCCTTCTTTTGTATTTATTGAAATAGAAATTGTAACAATCATTTAAGTTCGGTTCCAACTCTCTTTCCCTCAGTTCTCAGTAAGAACCTCTGCTACTTCTGCAAATGCCTGTATTTTCTCCTCTTTATGTCTTTATACCACTTACTTTATTCTGATTTATTGTTTATATATACCTCCCTCACTAGAGTTTAAATTTGCTTTTAGGACTTATTTCTCTTTTATTCCCAGTGATGTCAAAATCAGTTCTTTTGCAGGTATTTAATAAGTGCTTGAAACTAATACTGTATGTCAACTCTAATTGAAAAATATAAAATTATTAAAAAATAAGTATTTGTTTAGTGAATAAAGAAATGAATTAATAGCTACAGATATATAATCATCTTTTTCTCATTTGCTATAGGTTCATTTTTTGTTTTTGCAATTAATCTAGAAAATGACTAGAAGAGATTACATTCTCATAATTCTTATTTTAGGGATACTTGGGCAAAATTCAGTGAACTTAGTGATAAGGGATAAATCATTCTTTTATCTAGGGATATTTGATTAGATGTGAGACTGATACCATTGGAACAGCAATTGGTAACTAGTTTCAAATCAGTAAATTTTTAGACTTTAATTTCTTCCAATCAAAAATTATCTTCAAGCCCATGAGAGAAGGAAAAAGAGCCATTCAGTAAGACGGACAAGTGAGGAGACTTTCCAGGCTTAGTGAGCCCTTCTGAGCCTGTGCTTATCTCCTATCCATTTAAAGAGCACCAAGCATCTCATTTTCCCCCAAGTCCAGCCCATTCAGCATCATCAGTCAAGCTATCCTAATATTTTCTTTAAATAAACAATGAATAGCCAGGTATTTGGAATAAAATCCCAAACAACATTGCAGAGCAATAAAATAAATGGACCTAGGTCAGACTGAACCCTTTTCCAAGCTGGTTATAGAATGAGAACCTTGGTTTTATGTGTTTTATCTTTCATGCACTTTGGAAGGGGAGAGTGAAAGGTGCTCCATGGTATTCAGGCAAGGAAATAGATTCTACAACACTATGAAAAGGGGGGGGGGGCGTAAGTGAAGCTGTTCAGTTCAGTTATCCTTTAAAACCAACATTTATAATTTTGTTAAAATCCCAATTATAACACTTAACAATCACTGAAGTCCAAATGAGATTTACCATATTGACAAAATTAATGTATATTTCAAAGGATATGGCTCTTAAGATACTTATTAATAACCCTGTAACATATTAGTTATATCAGGAATATTAAGTTAATTTTGCTCCTTAAATTCCATGTAGATATAAATAAAATCTTTTATTTTTATCCCAATAGAAAATTTTATCCCAAAGATGTGAGAGAAAAACATCTACTGTCCTGGTGTAGATATAGGTATATGCCAGGAATTTCCTACCAGTTTTCATTGTCAGTCAGTCAAAACAGTAACAGAAGGAACTATTCACTGGAGGGATTGTTTGAGAAAAAAACATAGAAATTAGAAAGTTATTTACAAACAGATGTGGTGTTTTATAACCACATGTGCATGGTAACCAACATTGCTTACTGAAGCTGTTTTTTGGTCTGGAATTATGCATAGTAAAACTCATAAGCAAACAAGGTAGCAGTTCTACTAATCCTACCAAAGGACTGGGAGTAGAGTGTGAACCCTTAGCCTCATTTTAGAATGGCGATGCTTAGCTTTTTTGAGATCATGAACCTCTTTGAGAACTTGTGACAGGCTATAGAACTCTCCTCCCTAAAATGTATCATGTGCACATAAATAATTTTGCATTCCATTTGAACATCTCTAGAAGAATATGCAAGAAACCATAGTGATTACCTGAAGAGAGGGGAACTGGAGGGCAGGAGTGGGAAGGAAGACTTCCTTTTCTTTGTAAACTCTTTTATACTGTTTTTGAAGTTTTTAACCAGGAATATATGTCTCATATATTTATATTTTTATATATGTTTTTAAAGTCACAATGTCAAAAATTTTTGCAGGCACATTTTAGGTTCTGTGCGTTTTAGCCCCTATAATTTTTTTTAATTAAGTAACTTTTAATAGAATATAAGATATTTTAGTAGACTATAGGAATAACAGAATATAACAATTAGGCATTTATTATTATGGGTTATTTTACTTGATTACAATAAATAGCAATTTAAATAGTCAATAGTTTCAGTGGCCTATTAGTACTGTTATGTTTGTGTAACAAAACATCGCTGATTCTTCAATGATCTATTTTAATATCTTATTAAACTTGTTTGAACTTTAGTAGGAAAAAATTTTTAAGTATTCAATTTAAGAATTTTTTTTCTTTTGGAGGTAGGCTGTAAGCATAGCTGTGCCCAGATAAGTTGGGTATTGTGAAGGAAAATACCATATTATATTTTAATTCATGTATCTGCTCGATTCCTTTTGGGAAGCCTGTGTTGAGTGCGTGGCGATGGTGGGGATTTCCTCCAAGGGAAAATTGGCGTATGTAGAACTGACAAAGTAAAGATAATAGAATTCATTTAGTGTACTGTTTCTTAACATTGGAGGTTCTGATTTAGGAGGTCTGGGACTGGGGCCAGAATCTGTGTTTCACAAAGCTGCCTGGAAGATCCTGAAATGGGGCTTTTGATTTAGGAACTAGTGATGTAGTACATACCATGCGTCACTGACTGCAAAACTGAGTCACAGGAGTTCATGCGACTTAGTTGCATCTGTGTGAACGTAAGCCCGTTCGCCTTTTGAGGGCCTTGGAAAAGAGGGAAGTTAAAAGTCAAAAGGAGTGCCCAAGTCATCCCTCTGCACCCCTGACAGCCATTTCAGGGGTAAAGGGATGACCCTGTTCAGGGTATGCTAGGTTCCTGGAGATTATGGATCAGAGGTGGTATATGTCAAAGTCTTAAAGCTTATGGAAAGCCTTCAAGGGTGATTATGGAGTGCTTTAGAAATGAGGCTCTACTCAGATCTAGAGGGAATGGAAGGCAGGATTGGATTAAATAGTACTTGTTGAAGTTATGGATTAGTGATTAGTAATTATTTTTAAAAAATGTTTTAGAATTTTAGTCTTTAGCAGTTATGTTTAGATGTTTAAACAAAACATAACTGTTTTTATTTAAAAATCCTGATATATGGAAAAGTGTGACCTATAAAACTTAAAGGTTTTCTGGGTCAACCATCTTTTCCTGTCTGTTACCCACCTTAGAGAAATCTTGCTATTTGGATCATGAGGCATAAATAAGCCCCTTTAATGACGACATAAAATATTATAGGCAGAGTACTTAGGAGGAAATAACTGCTTCATGAGTATTAGACCTGCGACCTGAAAGACTTCCTTGAAAATCTTAACCCCTTTGTCCCTTAAAGAAAAAAAAAAAATGCAACGGAAAACCCATGAACCAGAAAACTCAAACTACTCACTACACTTAAGTGCAGTATTTAAAATAGCAAAAGGAAGTAAAGCCCATCTCTGATGTCAAGTGCTATTTTGGTATATTAAAAAAATAGCTGAATTCTAAGTCCCTCACAGTTAAAATATTAAACAGACCTTCAGCCATAAAATGTGTTGCTAGGCATCTGTATGGAATAATAACCATGTAATCAGAGTATATTGTACTTCTCCTCACAAGGAGAACCAAGGCTACTGCTTCTAAAGATTAGGAAACTTTCATTACACTGACAGAAGACAGTACAGAGGAAATGGCTTGGGGGTGGAGGAGATGTATGAGAGAGGATGAAAGGAACAGTATTCATACTATCCAAATTGGAGCCAGGATGTTTATGCTGAAATCTTGTCTTGGCTCTGTGTTGAGGGGACTGAATAATGGGGACATGGGAAAGTGTATCTCTGAGATCCCTAAATTCAGCACTAAATATATCAAATTCCTCCAATAAGCACTTCTTATTTGCAGCAATCTCTCCACGTCTCTGAGTATATACTGTGATTACAGTCCAAAGGCAGCTAATGCTAGTTACCCCTTCCTCTTTTTTGTTGCTAGTATCCTTCCAATAGTTGTTAGTTCATCCTGTTGCTTACACGTCACATGCCCCCACAGGACTGTAACCTTACGGGGAGTGTTTTTATTTATTTTCTCATTTACTCAGACAGCATATATTTTGGTGGACCTATTTCATGCTGGGCACATAGGATGTAATTATTAGCAAGACAGACCTGGTCCCTGTCCTCACAGAGCTTACATTTCCCTTGGTACTTTATATAGAGCTGGCTTTATTTGTCAAGTGATGTGGAAATTAGGTTAATGGAAATTGCTAAATTAGCACCATTTAAAATAGTGTTAAAAACATTTCAGATGCCAGTGTCTCTAATCTTTGGCTAGTATTAAGATTAATACAGACATCAGTGGAGTTTGGACTCAAGACTGTATTTAGCAAACTTAACGCATGTTAGGTTTCTGAAAAAGCAGATCTAATTAAGGTTTTTCTTAGGGATTAAAAAACTTCCATGCATAATTTGCAATGGAATTGGCAAACAAAAAGAACTGTTTGTGTCTCATTATTACCCTCTTATATTAGGGCTGCCAGAGATGAAAACAAGTACTGTCCTGGGTCTGAACAGAGAAAATCTTGATACTTTCTGTTGAGTTGGCTTTCTTTACAGATGACACTCACAAGAAAAACAGGACTTTAACAGAAATTTTAATAGTTTTGGAAATGGGAAACTTAAGAACCCCTCTGCAGAGTTCAGGGAGCTGCAGGTGGAATTGCCTGGAGCATTGTTAAATTCTGTGGCTCCTGTCCCCTAAAGATTCTTGTACATGAGCTCTCTCGTTGCATGTGGACAGTAGGACCCACCTGATGTTGAGATTGGAGAAGATTGGAGAAGGCTAGCTAAATCCACGCAAACATGGCCTTGGTCTCCTGAAGGATTTAAGCACTTCGATGAACTAGAGTAGAAACTCACTGCTGGGTTTTGGAATGTGAAGTAAGACTTGTTCTAAGTTGCCTAGTTTCAAGTTGTCTCCTGTGTTTCCCAATGTGCCTCAACAACAACTGAAATCTTGGGCTCTCCTAATGTAGACCAAGTCACTTTACCAAGAATTGACTTATTTTTCACACACAGACCACTGTGTCATATTGTATGTAGGTTTTCTTCTAGAAGGCCAAACATCCTTTGGCATCAATATTATTGAGATAGAATTGATACTTGTAATTCATGTTGATATCCTTTTTTGGCAAAGGAAATAATAGACTTTATCAGTTTGGTTCTTGCCACTCTTTCTGTTCAATCATAAACAAGTTAAATTATTTCCAGGATGTATCTTAAACTCCCCATTATTTTTGATGCTTGCCCTGCAGCTGAGTAAATACCTCATTAGGATATGTGACAATTGAATTGGCTTGGGTCTTTAAACATGTCTTGGCCTTAGAGCCGGTTTATGTTCATTCATACACATTTGTTCCTTCAAAATCTAGCTGGGTTTGTGAAAGTCAATTTTGTGCATTTCAATATCAGGTTCTATTTATAGTAATTTATGGGAGGAGAAACTGGGTTACATGGCTTCCTAATATCCCACTAAGTATGTATGGGTTTAGATTTTAAGTGATTTGTAGTATTCTTTTCCAAGTGGATTGTTATACTGGGTTAAAAATTTAAGAATGCCACTAATAAATCACAGATTCTCACTGCTATGAGGTATTCTTTTACTTATTATTTAGTGTCACCCTTTTCTAGTTTTTGGTTTTGCATGCTAATAGAGTGTTTGAAACAAATTCTCTGAAGAACGAAGAACGTCCTTGGAACTTTCCGTCCAGACCAGACTCCTTGCCATCCCAGAGCTTTCAGAGTTTCTGGGCTGCTGCTGCAGTACCAAATGGAGCTTTTCTCAATGTGTTTTTGGGTTTTGCAGGGCTCCCGGAGGCGGAGGGCTGGGAGGATGGAAAGAGCTCATCGGTTTGTTTGAAGGCAGGCAGGCTGTCCGGGCAGCTTTTCCCAGACGCTCCCAGCTCCGTCTTTTCTTGCATACCAGCAGAGCCGCTTTTTTCCTCCAGTGATTGAAACCATCTGGACTGCAGGGGGGTCACGTGTGTATGAGAAAATGACATAAAGTTTTAGACCCCCTTGTGCTTTGCTCCAGGCCCAGACAATTTTTGGATGGATGGTGCCGAGGTGAGGGCCGTTCAGTTTGAGGGCCAGCTCCTCATTCTGCCCACCCCCCAGCGCCCATCCTCCTCTTCCCTGTGCCCCCCACCCCTCCAGCCCCGCCCCTCGCGCGTTCTCTGCCGCGGCTTTTTAGCTGCATGGGAGCACACCCCTCGGCCAGGCTCAGCAGCCCACCCTCTCTGTCTGGGGTGGAGGCACACCTCCTCCACGCCCCTTCACTCAAGTCTGCGCTCCCGCCCTGGTCTCTCCCTCCAGCCGGCCGGTGTGGATGCCTGCCGGCCGCCCGCCCGCCCGCCCTCCAGGCGCAGCTCCTCCTCCGGGTTGCACGGCTCCGCGGCGCCAGTCAAGCCCCCGTCAGTGCGAACCCCCAGCCTGGCCAGGGAGCTCGGAGGTCAGTGCATCGGCCGCCGCCCGGCTTTCCCCGCCTGCCTGCTAGCCCCAGCGCCCTTGTTCCCGGCGGGTGGCGGCGGACAGGAGGGGTGCCGGTTCCGGCTCTGCCCTGCGTGCTGCTGCAGCCCCAGCCGGTTTCCCGCTATTCACCACTTCTTGCCCTCGGCGGCGTTCCAGCTCCGTGAGTATTTGTATCCTGGCGCCCAGACTATGGGGGGCCTCTGTAGGCACCCGGGAGCAGAGAGGGTGGGGAGCTCCTCGGGCTGGAGGGGACTGCCCTCCGGGGGTCCGGGCAGCTCTGCTTTCCCGCGGGCTGTGGCTGCGGTTGGGGGTGGGGAACATCAGATGAGGGTCTGGGGAAGTGCGGAGCTGGGGTGTGCGAAGGGATGACTGCAGTGGGGCGGCCCTGCAAGTGGGCTCTGCCAGCCGCCTCGTCCCCTGGACATGCCCAAGCTGCTCCGCAGCAGCGGTGGTGGCTTGTCTGCGGACTCCTCAAAGAAAACACACACACGCACGGAACTCAAACAAAGAAAAATTAACTTTGTACTCTAAACAAATTGAACTGTTTATTGGGAATGATTACCTTTCCTTTTTGGCCTTTCTTCTTAAGTGTACTAAGCATTAAAGATATATATTTTTAAGTTACCCAAGACTAAGGGAACACAGTTTAGCCAGCGTTTATGCTACCTAATCCAAGAATTTAGTAATTTAGTAGAGTTCAAGAGACTGAACACTTTCAAGTGTTTCTAAAGAGAAATTATTGCATTTCCTGGGATCATTACATGAATGTGGTTTATATTACTTGGATATGAATGTGGTTTATATTACTTGGATATGAATAAAACAGCTTCTTCACTAAGTGAGACAATTTGCCTTGTTGCTGCCTTAGTCCAGCTTTTGCTTGTATCCCCATGCAGGTGTTGCTGCTGTTTGGACAGCAGGGTTTTGGGAAGGGTGAGAAGGTCATTATCTCATCTCCAGGACCGTTTGGAGCTGTGGTATCTTTTACATGCACAAACTGCAGCTGGCTCTCTTAGGACAGGGCCACGAGGTTTTATTTTATTTTTATTAAAAAAAAAATTTTATTTATTTATTTTTAGAGTGAGGGGAAAGGAGGGAGAGAGGGAGAGAAACGTCAGTGTGTGGTTGCATCTCGCGCGCCCCCTACCGGGGACCTGGCCAGCAACCCAGGCATTTGCCCTGACTGGGAATTGAACCTGCTCACAGGTGGGCACTTTATCCACTGAGCCACACCAGCCAGGGCAGGGCCACAAGGTTAAAACCCAAGCGATTGCATTATTATTATTTTTCCCTCCATGTAATATTCTCAGGAGGTGAATCTCTTCATTGATGGGATTTTTCCGAAGTAGGGCTTTCTAAAGGATCGGAAATAGCCTAGGTTCCAGAAAGCTAATCAGAGGTAGAGACTCAATTGTGCATAGTCTGTCTTCATGCTGAATTAAGGACAGCACAAAGCAAGAGCTCAAGAAGAACCTGTTGAATGCTTGGAGTGAAGTAAAGGATTTCTGCACCCTAGATAGACAACCCTGAGGCAACTCTGTCTTCAGAGTATTTTTTATTGAACACTTAGATTGTGATTGGCTTGATAATTAATGAAAATTTTGCTCTTGGGTTTGCAGTCTCATTGGGGAAAAAGAATGACATACAGGAGAAGAATAACAGTTTCAGATTATAGAAGCTCAGAGGAGAAAACACGTAGGAGCCAGGGTGGCTTCACAGAAGAGAAGGGATTTCCTTTAGGCCTTGAAGCAAAGTGTGGTTCTGTAACTAGAGGAGAGTTGCTGGGGAGAGTTTTCAAGAGGAGAGAGAGCAGACCACTTGGATTGGAGTGAGGGAGAAAGTGGTACTTACTGAACACCTACTCTGTGCCATACGCCACACTCTCTCTTTCATCTTCCAGTGTTGTAGGCACCGTTATTCTTGTTTTAAAGAGGGAGAATTCTTGCTGAAAGGAGATAGAAAGGTATGGTAACCTGCTCAAGATCACACAGGTAGTAAGTGGTAGAGCTGGAATTCCAGCTTCGCATTATCCGACTCTAAAACTAGCGCTTCGCCAGCTGCCTTCTGCAACGGGCAGTGGGAGGCTCAGTTGAAGCAGACTGGTCAGCTTGAATTCTGGCCCAGGAGCTGGAACTTTATCTTACACACGTGGTCTAGCTTTTAAAGATTTTGAAGTGGAGTGGTGGGCAAAGTAATGTTTTTAGAAGATTAATGTGACATCTGTGCTCAGGAGTGTGACACGCTCATCACAGGTAAGATGTAGTTCTTAGGAGGTTTAAGAAAAGGCGATGAAGTTAAAATATCTAGATGTTTAAATTCTTGTCCCATTTATCCTTCAGTAGCTTGGTTCATAGGGTAAGAACTAGTCACATTGCCCATAGGGCTACTGGGGATCAGAAATAAGCTGATGTGGCCAGGCAAACATTGACAAGGAATGTGTATGTGGAACCATACAACTGATGGTTTGTCCTTATGTTCCCCACATGTTTCGCAATGCTTCCGTGAAAGTTATGTTCTTTTGTGACTACCCTGGGACCCGTGGGATGTAGATAAATGTTATAATTTGTTTAAGAGCCTTTACTAAGTGGCAAAGTTGAGCTCCAAACCCCCTAAATATTTAGGTTGAGGTGCTCTTTTTTCCTGAACATTCCCTTGTTTTAAAAATTATAAATTAAAAAAAAAGCCTTGGTATTGGCACAGTAAAAATAATTGAGATTCCCTTTTTTAATGATTAAGATAAAATGTACATTTATTTAATTTTTTTGTTATGGAGAAGCAATGGGATGGATGCCTTTAGAGAGTTACTGTGTGGGAATTTGTGATATGAAAAACCAGGATTTGGAGGTGTGCAAAGCTCTTCCTACCCCTCCACATTTCTTACCAGTTAATTGTGTTGAAACACACACACACACACACACACACACACACACACACACAGAGCTAGAGAGCTTACAGGACCATTGAATACCCAAGTTTATAGCCAGGCCCTCTGATTCTGTGCAGATAATGAGCTCAGGAAGGGCAGCTGTGGGTGGAGCCATTTTAGTAGAATTGTCTCCTACTTTGTGTACAATCTAGATTTCTTGCTTTTCCTTGTACAACCTCTAGGCCTTTTCCTCTGAACTTGTGAGAGCTCTAAAGACTTGGTTCCTAGGCCAAGGAATGCCAGGTGGTAGAAAGTTACATAAAAAAGGGACAGGCAGAAAAATCAAGTTCATGAGCTAGAGAAGGTTTATTTTAATGAATGTTAGGTCAACAATGTTTTTTTGTAAAATAAAAAAATGCAAAACCAAAATATGACCTCAGTTTTTCATATCCATTTTTACTTTTAAGAATCTCTAACTGGAGAGCTTGCCCAACTGAGTGGTGCTTTGATATATGAAATTCTCACCAGCATCTCTAAATGTGTCAGGATGACCCATTTGGGTTTTGGACCTCTGAGGAATGTGACCTCTCAGCATAGGGGACTTAGGAGCCCAAAGATAGGGGTTAAAGTTCCAGCTTTGCTATTTCTTTAGAAGTTTCTGGAGCTTGAGGTCAGAGGACCCTTTTAGCTCAATTTTTCTAGTTCTTCTAGATCAGGGTAATCCCCTAGGACCACATGGGATTCATGCCCTGTTCAGTTCCCTGGTTCCTTCTCCCATTTTGTATGTGGTATCACCTAAAAGCCATTTTGTTTTGCTTGTAGTCTCTAGTATAGATCAGAAAGGAAAACCATCTAGGGTTTCCTCCAGAGAATGACACAGCTCATTGTTGGCCCATTGGTGATCTTTTGGTTATGAGTTCCCATGAGAATGCTCTTGAGATTAGTTTGGAAAGTTCGGGGTTTCAAAAAGAGACTTTTGTAATTCTTATTTATTTATTTATGTATTTATGTATTTATTTATTTATTAGAGACAGAGGAAGGCAGGGAAAGAGAGAGAAACATCAGTGTGCGAGAGATACATTGATTGGTTGCCTCCAACCAGAGACCTGGCGTGCAACCCAGGCATGTGCCCTGACTGGGAATTGAACCGGTGACCTTTTGGTTTCCAGGCCAGTGCTAAATCCACTGAGCCACACAAGCCAGGGCAACAGTTCGCTTATTTAAATGTCAGAGATGTTTGGTTGCATTTTTGGCTCATTGCTTACTCACACAGTTGTTAATGTTTTTCTATTTGGTAAGCATTTGTCATTTTTGTAATTTATTAAGGATTAAGGAGTGATTTTGATTTTCTAAGATAGCGAAAAGGTAGCTTTGAGAAATACAATGGGAGTATCCTATTGAGAGTGGGATGTAATCTCCTAGTGTAGTAGAACCATTTGACTATTTTAACCTACCCTACCTCCAAATATCCTTAAATTTCTCTCAAGAGGTTTCACAACCTGCCCGAGAAACATTTTCTGAGCTTTCAAGACTGATGATCACAGATTATCTCTTGGCTGTTGGGCTAAGTTTTCTTTTAATATTTCTTACTTTTACTGTTTTTCCATCCCTCTTCAATGCACAGATGTTCACAGAGTAAACAAACTGCTTTTCCTGGATCCCAGTGGCGACACCACAAATGCAGATTGTCCCTTTCTGTACTTTCCTTCCCTGTCTCTGGCCAAACAAATAGACCGTTCTCTGTTTTTCTTTATAAGTCTTACTTTTGGACCTTTGATGATACTTGTTGCTTTGTATTTTATGCAGAAAGTCAATATCAGATATGCTGGCAAGTAGAACTTTCAGATTGAAGGGAACCATTTGGAAATAAAGTATGTACCCACCCCCCCCACCCCCCCACCCCGCAGCCTCCCGATCAGCACTACTAATTGTGGAAGAAGTATAAGCTCTAGCATTATCATTGAAAGAGTTTTGCCCAGTCCATTAAGGGCGTAAAAAGAACCCAACCTTTGCAAGATTGTTCAAAAAGTAACAGACTAGCTCAATTAAGCCCTTTCTAGAAAGGTGGGAATCATTTGTTTAAACTGGACTTTGGGATACCCAAGCAAATATGATAGACATAGTCTGCTTAACCCTTTGTTACAAACAGCATAAGAAATAAAACTTTTTAAAATGGGCCTCATGACAAAGGGCCGTGATGGTTAGAGTACATGTATGCTGGTTAGACATATCCTGGTTGTCAGTATTCTGGAAACTACTTTGAATAGGCAAGTGTCACTATTGGTGCCTTTTTGTCTTTCTTTGATGTGAAGTTGGAATCTTGCATGTTAATTTAGCTAAGAAAAGTCTGCATCTAGATATTTGTGGATATTTTTCCCCTTCTCTCTATTCTTCCCCTTCCCCAAGGCTAACTGGGGTGGGTTGGAAGGTGCCTCTAATCAAGGAGTCAGCATCCTGGGATGTTCTGCCAGACACTACTCTCCAAGGAAGCACTCTGTGTTACTATTATTTACATATTATTCCTCCCTTCCTTTCTTTCTTGTGCAACATTTATTGAATATCTGTTGTGGAAAAAGCACTGGGCTAGCTCTTTTAAGCATCTATTTGTTCTCTTACTACTTTTTTTCTGTAAACATACTTAATATTAGGTTTTTGATGAATTAATGAGTAATGTTAAAAATTAGATGGAAAATTATTTTTGGGTATAGGTGTTGGATGCCACCTCTTTCACATACTGCTGTTGGCAAGTGACTGTTTATACATCACTCTGGCTTGTGCCCTAGGTGCTGAGACAATCCCTGATAAGAAGGCTCAGCGTGTGGAGATCTCTTGTCTAGTGAGGGAACAGGGCCCAGTCAGTTAGTTTTCCTATTAGTTGTGTTAGATTACACTTAGCTGTTGCCAGGACCTCCACTTAACATAATATCCCCTGCATTAAAAGTGCCCCATGGTCAGCAGTAAGGACTGCCTGGAGAAGTTTTTCCTGGAAGTCTAGCCTTGTCACTTGAGCCAGGGATGGATAGATTGTAGATGCTTAGACCCAAAGGGCTTCTACACAAGCCATAGTGATCCTAACACTAGTACCAGGTCCAAGGGAAATGCAAGTGCTCTTGAAAATTGTGCAGTAGTGTGGGCCCAGGGAGGGGAAGGCTTTTTGCTTCTCGGCGGACACTAGAACTTGTACACAGTGACTTAGAGATGAAGAAAACCCAACTTTAAATGAATATTTCATGCTGTGGGGTTTGGGAGAACATGGAAAAATGGGATTTAAGGTCAAAGTGTTTATTTGAATCCATAATGTCCGATTAATCAGAGATATCAGTTATGAGGGTTCTGTCTTGTTATTTCCCCCCCACATCTGTCTTTTGACAGGTCACTGCCTTGAATTAGAATAGTACTTAGAACCACAGTGTTTATACAGAAAGTGACGGCAGAGTCATGGGAGATGAACAGAGATTACTTTATATCTTATTTCAGATGGGCCATTTTTAAAATCCCTGTTAAGTAGATCAGTGGTGAGAATTAGCAAGAAATAACTTTGCTGAAAGATATTGGTAAAGTAACATCTAGTAACCTTTGTCTATTACAGGGCTTGGTTTGAGCAATAAAGCCAATTTAGGAGCCCAGTTCTGCCCACATTCAAGTCGCCTACATACTTCCCATGTGTTTGTCACTGTTATGGTCCCTGGAGGGCCAGGGTCGATCTCAGGATATGAGGCTCAGACTTGGTGGGAGCCACATCAAGAGCTGGCCCTGGTAGGTCAGCATCATTTTCTGTGATTTATCATCGCCAGGGATGGGGGTGTGGGAGGTGGGTGGGTGGGGCAGGGAAGAAGAAAATAGAAGGGCATATAGTTCTGTGGAAATTGAGTAAAGGAATGAAAAAGTTAGAACTCTTTTTTTTCCCCTCACCGACTTGGACCTTTGTTCCGTTGGAAACTCCTATCCCTCAAGGTTGTTTTATAAATGCTTCCGTAACTAACTGAAGGCACTGGGACTTCTGTACGTTGGTGGGAAGGGCCTCCTAGACGATCCTCCGGATATGTATTTGGATTGTGCCCATTTGTTTCCCTCATTTTGTCCCAAGTTTTGATTTTTTTTTTTAAGGAATATTCTAGCTTCAGTATTTAGATTCTTTTAGGGCTTTGGGGACTATGGGCGGAGGACTGCATGTGTGACATGTTGCCAGATACGAGAGACTTATGCACTTAGGCCGATCTCCAGGAAGGAAGAGACAGAAAAGTTTATATACAAAGCATAAGGATTGGGAAGTCAGAAGAGAAAATGACTTGTGGTGTAACTGCTTTGGCCAGTGTGACTATCTCTGCCAAGGTGGGCCTCGTAGTTGCATGATGGGGAGGTGCTGAGGACGTCTTGTAATCCACGCTATTCCATAAAGAAGAAGAAGATTTTTTTTCTTAAGAGAAATCTTGGTGCATTATATTGGTGTTTAGAAAAAATTACAAGACGTCCACAATGCGTGTTTGTGAACACCCAGGTGTGTGTTTAGCTCTCTGCTAAGCATGGTGGTAGATATACAAGACATGTATGTAAAAAAAAATAACCTGAACTTAGAACAAATAATTGTTGCCAAAAGAACTATATAAAGTATTATGTTATCACACTTTCAGCTCTGAGTTACATAATGGGAATTTGGGGTCCCAGACAAGGGTTAGGGCATGCAGGCTTATGGTAAAATCTTGGGCTGAATGGAGGCCTTTGGAGATATTGGGGTGCCCCAGGGCTCAGGCTTCAGCCCCCTTCTTTTCCCTGCACTTTTCTTAGGTGACCTCGTGGTTTCAAAGTACTAGCGTTCACGGAGTGTTTGCTCTGTGGCAGACCCTGTTCTAAGGGCTTTAGTGCACTGGTTTAACCTTCCAGACACATTTATGATTTAGGTACTGTTATCCTCACTTAAATATATGGAAATAGAAAAAGAGAAATGAACTTTCCTGAGATCACACAGCTTATAAGCTGAAGAGTCAGAGTGTGAACCTGGGCAGCTGGAGACTGGATGCCAAATTCTTAATGGCCCTGTATAAACTACTAACCTGTCCCGACTCATCTACTCCTGCCCTTTCACAGTCTCTTCTCCACATAGTAACCAAAGTTTTACATTTGTCCCCTCCTTTAACCCTCATATGGAATCCCACTCATTGTATCCTTAGAGCCCAAATTTACTACCCAGTCCTTCATTGCTCTAACCACTAACCCTCCGAACTGCTCTCCACCTTTGTCTCCATCTCTTCTGTCTCAGAACCTTTGACCTGCACCTGGGATGCTCTTCTTGACTATTGCTCGTTTGCTTCTTCGCTTCATTTAGGTGTCAGATCAAATGCGCCTCCTCAGGGAGGCTTCCCCTAACCATCCTATGTAAAACTGCTGTCCTTCACCAATCTTTAATCCTTGCTTTGTTTCTCTCGCTGAAATTATATACATACTTCTGAGATTTTCCTGTCTCCTTCCCCAAGTAAATAAACTCCAGGAAGGTTAGGGAGCCAGTCCATCTGTTTATTGGTATCTTTACTTCTCAGAACAGTATGTGGAAAGTTTTCATAAATATTTGTTAAATGAATAAATGATATTATTTGCATCCGATGTTCATGTTTCACATGACTTCACTTGGATAAAAATAGTGGAAAGGAAATGGATATACAGGTGATATATACAGATGTGTTGGCTTTATGTTTATTACTAGGGATTTGCCATAATATCCGGCCAAGAATATGCTCAGAAAATCTTAGCTGAATAAATGCACTATGTGATTTGCTCTGGGTTCTGGACCTAGGATTTTGGGCTGTAGTGCTTAGAGAAAATTTCTGGAGGACTTATAGATGTTGAAGGAGAGATTGGATTTGTTGGGCATATAGGTGTCATAATTTGTTTTTATCCTGGAAGGACTGTTAAGATGGTCTAGTGAAGTCTTTCTGTTTACAGATGGGAAACTGAGTCTAGAGAGGCAGAGGACCTGTCCAGAGGCACACAACTAGTTTTTGTCAGAACCATGTCTAGAGTTTAGGTTTTTTGATTCCTAAGTAAGCTCTCTTTCCTCGATACAATGCTGCCTTCAGGACCGAGGAGGACACGTTGGGAGCTGGGAAGTGACTAGGAGTAGCATGAGCCAAGGCCCAGAGACAGAAAAGATGTTGTTGGCTTGTGTACGATAGAAACTGGGATGCGAACTAGGCTGTCCTAATTGCATCAGCAGCTTAGTAAGAGACCCATGGGAGATACAGCAGGCCGTATAAAGTGAAGACCAGATCCTGAAGGATCTTGAATGTTATCTTAAAGACTTTAAATTTGGAATGACAGGGATACATGTGAAAATGCTTGAAATATTGTTCCGTCTTTTCTCTCCAGTGAAGGTGACATATAATTAGTAATACAGAAAATGGATTGGAATTGAGGAAGAAGCTGGAGCCATGGAGGAGTTAGGTGACCCTTGTAACAATCCAGATATTAGTGTATTTAGGGGCCTGGTATCATTTATTTGTTTGTTTGTTTGTTTGTTTTTTTAGAAATCTGTGGTGGCTTTCAAGATGACATACAATTCTCTGGTAAGATGTGTGCACCCAGATTTCTAAGAAAGTTTTGGAGCATGAAGCTGGAGAGCTGGTATTTTGCTTTAATTCTGCATATGGCTGTAAATGACATTTTAGTATTCAAATGTTAATTCCTGGATTTTCCTAACCTGAGGCAGTTTAGGAAGGTAAGCATAGGAGATACCACCATACTAATGTGAAAATAATGATGTGGGGTGACAGTGGAGCATGTGGACAATGACTGGGAGCAGGTTCTGAGAGAGGGCCCGGACCTCTGGCTGCATGGTGGCTGGGGAGTCAGGCCTCCAGGATCCCAGTCGTCTGTGCACGGCCTTTTTCATGTAAGCCTCTGGAAGTAAAACCTGCCTTCTGGGCCTGCAAATGCTTTGGATGGATGGGTTTTGCTAAAGCCCAAAGCAGTTGATGTGGTCCACGTAAGTTTCTAACCAGTGCATATGCTAATAGATTGACAGAGCCCTTACAAGACCAGTTGATTGGTACATGGTATGATCATTTTAAAGTTTTTTCTATCTTCAGGAATCTTTTTCCATCTCTAAGGAAAATCTTTAAAAGTCAGCATGACAGTGAGAACACAGACCTTTAAATAATATCTCATAGTGGATCAGAAAGTTTGAGTTGCAGAAAAAATCCTGGAGCGTTCACCACATGCTTATTGAGCAGGATCTACTAAATACCAGCTACTGTGCTAAGTATTGGAACTTTAACCTTTTGATTGTATTGCAGCAAATGTTATTAATAGGTTATTATTAACAGTTGGTTCTTTTCCATCTTAAGGTTTTTTGGCCCCAAAGGTTATATAGCTCAGTCCCTAAATCCTCAGTTCAGATTTGGGTTTGCATTCACTTGTTGAATGTTCACTGTGTATCAGATCATGTGCCGATGCTGAGGCAGTTTTGCAGATGAAGAAGAATTGGTGACTGGAATCTACCAGGTAGATGTGGCAGCTCTCCAGTTTAGCCAAGAGGAGAGTGAAGTCAGCAGTAATATAGTCTCCTTTACTTGTTTTACTCACAGTGAGCCCTTATCCCTATCCCCTAGCTCCATCTTTATATATATTTTAATTTTTTTAATTTTTTTTTATTTTTAGAGAGAGAGGAAGGGAGGGAGAAAGAGAGGAAACATCAATATGATGTGCGAGAGAAACAGTGATTGGTTGCTTTTTGCATGCCCCCAGCTGGGGACCTGGCCTGCAGCCCAGGCATGTGCCCTGACCTGGGAATTGAACTGGTGACCTTTCTATTTGCAGGACGACGCCCAACCCACTGAGCCACACCAGCCAAGGCTCCATCTTTTACATTTTAGAGAAATGAGAATTATCCCCTTTGTGTTAAGCTGGGGAAGTTCCCTTAGAGCAGCATTTCCCTGATGAAACCTTTAAGTTTGAAACCTTTCAGGGAGAATCTCTCCTGCCTGTGTAATCCCACAGAGTCCTCCGTGAGATCTTTCTTCCTGCCTCTGACAGTTGCTTTGCCTACAGTATGGTACAGGGCAGGCGATAATCTGTATTCCTCTGGCTCTCTCTGGGCATGCTGGGAGGGCCTCGGTGTCTTGTTTTCTTAGAATGAATGATACAAATGAGAGGGAAGCAGCCAGGGTGAGTTTTCCCATCATTTAGAAAGGCAGCTGCTTAGAACAAAAGAGGCGAAGAAGACAGATACCGAGGAGGAGTGTTTTACTGAGTGTTTGCATTGCCCGCGGGAGTGAGGTTGTTTCCCTCTCCTTTGTTTGGGCACCTGGGGCAAGCTTGTACACTGGTTGAGGTTACTCTGCTTTCTTCGCGTCTGTGAACTCCTTTAATAGAAAGCTAGGAAAAATAAAATTATCTTCAACTTCAACTTTAAATTAGTTCTATTAAAATTTTGACTTATGCATCGTAGTACACTATAAAAAAGAAAAAACTTCACTTTCCCAGTTCTCAGAGATCAGTGATCATGGTTAAATATCTTAGTGTACCCTCTTCTAGCTCCTTCTCTAGTCATGTGTATGCACACATTTGTAATCTCTTACTTACCAAAGCAGGATCATACTGTATCTAGTGTTTTTCATTCTATCTTATTTTAAAATTATCTTCACTTTTCCAGTTCAGTAAATTTTTCTTGTAACTAATACCCGGGCTGTATTTCCTATTCCCCACTGACCCCTGAGTGCCCTTATTGTTCTTTTCCATACCGACATTGAACCTGCAACCATGCACTGTATCTGGTTGTTATGTCCTTTAAACTGCTTTTAATCTAACCTGCCCCTTTTGTATGACACTGTCTTGTTGAAGAATTATCTGCAATAGTACCGTTAATTGAGTGCCGAGTCTGTGACCTGTGTATTGCTAAGGGGTCAGTGCATGTCATTTTATTTAATCCTTGCGACAACACTGAGAAGCATGTGTTATACTCTTTTATTTTTGTATACTCTCTTCCTGTGGGACCTCAGGTATCCCCAGAGCTTCAACTGTTTCCTTTATACATGACCTGTATCTTAAGAGCATGAACTCTTCAGCCAAATGGCCTGGATTCAAATCCTTTTTCCAACAGGATATGTGATCCTGGACAAGTTGCTTAACCTCTCGGTGCATGTTTCCTCAGCTGTAAAATGGAGTGATAACAGTGCCTACCTCATACGGTCTTTGTGAGGTTAAGTGAATTAATGTATGTGAAATACTTAGAAGATGACCTGGCACATTGTTAGTGTATATAATTATTGCCATTGGACAGCTGGACGATCCAGAGTCCCCTCAAACTTTCCATGTTCTATACTTACCTCCATGAAGCTGCTCTCTCTTCTCTTGTAGTCACCAGCTCCTTTGAGGATACCAGAGTCACCTGGGATTTCTCCTTCTCTCGCAGTAATCACACTCATGAAATCCTGTCAGCTTCTTTTCCCCAAAGTCCTCCTTACTGTCTTGTTGTTAAAGCCTTGATCATCATTTTCCTGGAAGGCAGCTTTAATGTATCAGCATGCCTGCCCCTCCGTGCTCTTCAGTCAATCTCCTAGGCTGCTCCCAAGAGGGGAGTGAGCTTTCTAAAATACAGTTTAATCATCATGCTTCCTTTTATTTTTATTTTTTATCCTCACTAGAGGACTGTTTTTTTTTTTTTTTTTGCATTGCTTTTGGAAAGAGAGGAAGGGGGAGAGAGAAACATTGATGTAAGAGAGAAACATCAATTGGTACCTTCTGACCCCACACGTGATCAAACCACAACCTAGGAATTGAAACCACAACCCTCCGGTCACAGGACAACACTCAAACCAACCAAGCCACCAGCCAGGGCCATACTTTTTTCCTTTTTTTATGAAGAATAACATACAGTAAAGTGCAAAAATATTAAGCATATATCTTAAAGGATTTCAACATCAACATTCACCCGCGTAACCACCACTCAGGTCAAGGTACAGAACATTTCCAGCATCCCAGAAGGTTGCCTTATGTCTCTTCCCAGGTAGTATCCCCAGTCCTCTCCTTAACCACTCTTCCTTTACCTTCTGTTTTACCTTTTCTTGATCTCCATATAAGTGAATTACAAAAGCTCTTTAATGAATCTTCTTTCCCAGGGTAAGGCTCAACTTATCTGACGTTCAAAAATCTTTGTCATCTGGCTTTTACTTCAAGTCCACACTAGTCTGCCCTTCCTGCCCTTCCTGCCTTGGTGACATTACCTGGCTGGTTACTAACACAATAGGCATTTTCCCCCTTTTTTTTGCACTTGATAATCTCTTGGCTTTCTGACTTCATTCCTAGGCAAACTCATCCTTCACGACTCCATGCTGAGTCAGGCCCTGCTGTGCACTCTGAAGGCATGATTATTATCAAAGTTACTTATTTTAGTGTTTTTCTCCTCTTCTAGTTATATTTTAAGAGAACATGGATGGGACATTTCCCTCCTTAGCTGAAGTTTTACACAAGCAAGTCATGTTTTTTCTAGAAAAAGGAAACACAAACAAATCGAGAAAAACAGCCACAATCCCACTATACAGAGATGACCAAGTTTTATATATACACTAAAACATACACCAATACTGTAAAACAAACAGGGATATACATTCACAAAAATACTAAATATTTATCTACTTTATTACTTACGTTTAGTTTTTTTTCTTTTTTGCTATTGTAAAAGCATTGTGATGAACTTCCTTATGTCTGTGTTTTAGTGTGGTTCCCTGATTGCTTTTGGAGGATACATTTGTAAAAGTAAAATGGATAGATGAAAGATACGACCATTTTCAAGGGCTTTGATGTGCTTAGCCAGGCTGCCCTCCAGAAAGCCTTTAACCTGTGTACAATTCCACACGAGTGAGTGAGAGTGCCTGATTTTAGCTGTCCTGCCAAACTAAAAAGAATGAAAATATTTGCAAATCTGATGAGATAAAATGGTATTGCACTGTTGTTTTAATTTGCATTTCTTTGCTACTGAGATCTAATATTTTCTTATATGTTTAATACACATATTTCTTTTGCGGCTTATATGTTCATGTATTTTCATATTTTATTTTTACTGATTTTGCCATTTTTTAAAATATTAAGGATATTAACTCATAGTATATGTACTACATATATGTCCCTCTGTTATTTATCCTTTTTACTTTATTGTTTTTCACATATAAACATTTTAAATAATTTAATGTAGTGAAATTTATTAGCATTAAATAATTTTTTAACCTGTGGTATCATTCTTAGAACAACCTGCCCTCAGCAAGATTAAGTACCCATTATGTAGCCTTCTACCTTTTATGATGTCATTGTTTTAACTTAAATCTTTACTTAATCTGGAATTTATTGTTATGAAACAATAAGAATAATAATGATAATAGCTAACATTTTTGAGTACATGTTACATGCTTTACATGTACTGACTCTGGTACTTTCAACAAACCTGTGATGTAGGCACTGTTATTTTCCTTGTTATTTTCACTATAAATTGACTTCTGTTCATCTCTTCATTGATTTAGTATGATCCTTACGTTTTTACTACTTATTTTGCAATCTGTATTTGCATAGTCATTATGATGGCTTGTTTCATTTTCTTGAGACTCAATATCCGCCCTTTTGTAAATTTTATTTACTTATTGAGTGTTTACTGTGAGGAAAGCATTCCATTACTGGGATTAGCTTTGTTCTTCTTTTCTACCATAAGTGTTTTTTGACTGCTTATATCTTTTTTCTATTTATTCATTCTTTTGCATTTACTTGTTGATCCTCCTTTCATAGGATGTGTTTGTACCTGAAAGACATACCATTAGGGCAGGTTTCTTGAGAGGCTGATTGGTATTACAGCCTCTGTGTAGGGTAGCACCTGAGTGATTGATTGATTGGGCAGGGTTTCGCTGAGTGCTTAGGAAGTATGCAGCCCCAAGATAGAGATTGTAAAGGATGCAAGAAGATTCACGTGTGTCTAGTGAATCTTCAGTTACATAAAAGAGGGAGCTATTTGGATTAATCACAGGAAGCAATGTGTCCATCGAAACTGTAGCAAGTAGGTATCCTGCATAGTGAAGCACTGAGGGCTGATTCCACAGGATGGGAAAATCAGCCTTATCAAACTAATAAGCCCTGACCGGTGTGACTCAGTTAGTTGGGCGTTGTACTGTAAAGTGAAAGGTCATCGGCTTGATTTCTGGTCCAGGCACATGCCTGGGCTGTGAGCTTAGTTCCTGGTCGGGTCATGTACAAAAGGCAATTGATCGATGTTTCTCTCTCACATCGATGTTTCTCTCTCTTTCTTTCTCCCTCCCTTCCCCTCTCTCTAAAAATAAATAAAATCTTAAAAAAACCCAAACCCAAAACCCTAATAAGTCACAGACCCTGCCCTCAAAGAGGCATAAAACACCTACAGGAAAGAACTAAAGGTTAATACCAAAATATAAGTGGACTTACGAGGCAGGTTAGAAGTCATTGGTAAGCATCTGACCTGACAGGACTGTAGAGATACAAGGATTTACTAAGAGCAGAAATGTTTGAGGAGGCTGCATAGTGAGAACAAGGGGCATAGTCTTGGCCCTTGGAGGGCTGGCAGGATTTGACTTGGTGAAGAGGAAGGGGGACTTGAACTGGGAAGAATATCCTGTGGCACAGAGAGAGGAAAATGTTTCATAAAATTAGGTTCATTTGCTCCCATCTCTAGGCTCCGACCCCCTCACCAAGCTGCTGAGCCTGGGCTCACCCCTCCTGTTTCTTCCTCCCCAGAGTGATGAGGGGACCCTTCTCAAGTAGCAGTGCTCTGCTCGGGGGGCTGGTTCTGCAGCTTGGGTGCTGCTTTGGTTCTGACTGCACTGCCTTCCACTTGCCTTTTTCCAAGGACAGAGCCCTGTCCTCTGGGGCCGGAAGCTTGTGGAGAAATCTTTCCAACAGCAGCAACCTCTTAAGCACTGGATTCCTTCCTAGTGTGTGGGTCCTTGCCACCTACCAGCTCAGATTGGAGACTTCCCACCTTCTCCAGACCTAGGCTTCCAGGTGGCAATTCCGTAATGTTCATGGCAAGCCTTATAACCCTTTGTTCTCTGGCCCTTCCTAGTCTGTGTGGCTCACTGGGCTATGGACTTCCATACTGGAGTCTAGAAACTATCATTAGAATGGGGAGTGATGTCATGGGGACTCTATAGAAGGTACAGTAGGAGCCAAGGCTGATTTTGGAGGACTCGATTCATTCCCTAAGGGGGCTGTGTAGCATGGTTTCTGTTATTGGGTGCTCTGTGATTTATTTAATCAAACCTTTATTAAAGTACATTTTGATCATTTTTCAGTCTCTTCTGTTCAGTTCATGAGTAAACACAATTTAATGTTAATTTTTGATTTTGATAATGCTACCATTTTGGTGAGGGAGACAGATAAGCCAGTGATCTTCAAACTGGGAAGATTTTCTAGATCCTTGACTTCCACATGTCATCTTTCTAAAAATTGATCCGTCTGCGAATACAGCTGTACTCAAGGTGTTCCTTTTTTCAGCCCCTCTTCTCCTACTTTATAAAAAGAAGGCATAGCCATAACTCATCTCCAGTCTTGCTATTTGTGTGTCCGGTGTGTGAAAACTTCAAGGTTAGCAGACCAAGAAACAAATATTTTTGAGAAAAATGAATGATTCTGAGAAACAGATACTTTTCCAAATCAGATGGTTTTCATTTTTGCTTTCAACAAAATTAAAAGAGTTGTCAATTGATACATAATAAAAATAATTTTTGATGATAAATTACTGTGTAATTTTGGCATATAACTCAGAACAAGGGGAAAGACCGACTGATATTGCTATAACAAAATTCTTTCATTTCTATCTAGTTATTTATATGGATAAAATTTCTTGGTGTTTGCAACTATAAAAACGGAAGGTTAATGCATTTATATTAAAACTTTACTTATATTTAGCAATATAAATTTGCAACATAATTATATTTTTATCAATTACTTATAAATAATAAAGGTAATGAAAACAATCCAGAATGTTTTTAACATTTAGAACTTGCAGGAAAATTTAAAAAATTTGTGCATGTATATTTATAATAGTTATATTGCAGAGAAGTATCATAAGTTGATCAATGAAAGACTTTTAAGCATAAATGTTAGGGTAAAATTCTGAGGAGGAAGTAAAAAGGAAATTAGAGTTCGAAGATAAAAAGGATGGTATCAAATTTCATGTTTTTAAAAATGGGTGATATACTTTAAGTCGCTATGGTATTTAGAGTTCATTGGATTTATTTGGATTCATTTAAGAGACTAATATAGTAGTTTTATTTTAAAATGTCAGTATTTATAAAATACCAATATTTATAATATGCCAGAAAGTGTATCTCTACTACTATTTATGATACAAAAACTTAAATGTTAACTTAACTATATGGGGAGGAGTACTTGTGTTATAAGATTTGTTTAGGGCACTTAATAATAAATAGAAATTTACAGTAGAATGTGATACAGGTTCTCGACCATAAGAAAGGGAAGAGTGATAAGGAACAGATGCACAGGAAGCCCCGGAGCCGGGAAGAGCAGCCAGAGGAGATACTGTGGGAGCGGACTCTGGAGGGACCGTTGGAGTTAGCTATGCGAAATAGAGGTGGAAAGGCATTCCAGGAAGAGGGAACAGTATACGCCAAGGGCCTAGAGATTTAAAAGAACATGAAAATTTTGGGGGAGGTGGCAGGACTGACATGAGCAGGACGATGATTTGCATCCAGCCTGACAGTGCACTTTGGTGGCTGAGAACGAAGATGTGATGGATGGCGGTAGATGTCTGAGGAGGGCTCTCTTGCCAAGAGCCAGGCCTGAGATAGTGAGAAGGAGAGTGAGCCATTAGTGGTGCTTCCTTCCGGTGATGTTTTCCTCATTAACAATCTCCTGGGCATTCTTACAAATGTAGAGATTCTATTTACATTCTGCTAGGGCAGAATAATGAGGCCCAGTGAGGGTCTGTTTCTCTTATAGGTTTTGTCCCTTAGTAGCAGTGGGCAGATTGAGGTGAGTGCTGGAGTCCAGGGGTTCTTTCCACACATTGGCCACATGCTTGGTTGAGGCCCAGAGCTTGTCGTTAAAAAGGGTGATTACAGCTTTGAAATGAAAATTTTAGATCCTTGGGCCAATAAAGGATTTTATTTTCCTCTTCTGATTTGTGACTTTGTTTACATGAAAAGCTTTTATAAAATTCCGCAAATTAAATCAACTTAACATATACATCTACTGGCCCTGGCCAACTAGCTCAGTCTGTTGGAGTGTCATCCAGACGTGCCAAGGTTGTGGGTTTGATCCCTGGTCAGGGCACATACAAGAATCAACCGATGAATGCGTGAAAAAATGGAATAACAAAGCAATGTTTCTCTCTCTTTCTCTCTAAAAATCAGTAAGTAAAAATTAAAACAGAAACATATACATTTACTAAATCACCCTACCATGAGGAATTCAACTGTATAAAACTTCTGTGGTCCCAGAAAAAGTAGCATGTAAGGTCACTCTTTGGTTCATCTGGCACTGGGAATTCTTTTGCTTTCATGACAGCCTTCTGTGGATAGGGATCAAAAAAGGAGTGCTATAAAATAAGACCATGTAGTCCTGACAGATTGATTGTTTTTTTTTGCCTTTTTGGAGCATTTGTTCAGCAGAGTGAGATAGAGCCATGGTTTAGGGTTTGCATGGAGCAGATTGAACAAACTCTGAAAGGAAACCATCAAGGGGTTGATTCAGTACCACGCAGGAACACGAGTTGGTGAGATGAGAAGTTTTTCCACATTTTAATATTTTCCAGGATGACACTGACAACCTTGCCCTTAGAGAACCCTGAGCCACCTAATCATTCATTCTTGCAGACTCTTGAGAGGGTAAAATGGGGTATTTGTTCCATTAAACAGATATCCTGGGCCTTGCTTAGGAGAGCCATGGAAATCCATGGGAATGTGTTACGTGGGGCAAGGTAAGGAAAGCTTCGTGACTGATTTCTTGTGGGAGAGTGTTGCATTTGGTTTCCTAATTTCCAACTCTGTTTTCAAAAAGGTTTTAGAAAAGCCCAACTCTTGGGGGACAACAGTAGAGAAATGTTGTCAAGGAACTACTGAGTCAGTACAGGAGACCTACTGTGTGCCATTTGCTGCTTTCATAAATCTCACTAATTGTCTCAAATGTCTCAAAGAGGAGGAAATCGTGACATAGAGAAATCAAGTAACTTGTCTGAGATCCAGAATTTGAACCCAGGTTCATGGGATTTCCAAGCCCTTCCCATTATACTGTGATGCCTGCCTCCTTGTGCTGAAATCATGGAAAATGAGTGATAGCCTGGATTGGATTAGGGAACTCATGGTATTCAGCTGTTTTGAAAAACTCCGAATATGCTTTATTTGGAGGCATTTAGGAAGAGGAGCAATGCTGGCTAGGAGAGGGGAATTGAGGGGGAAGATACTGGAATTCTTCAGACTGTGTCTGTTTCATGGAAAGGGATTTTGTGCTGTGGCATCTAGTTTTGGATGATGCTGTTTTGCAGGAAGTGGCTTCTGAATTCATTTATTGTCAGTTACCCCTTTGAAGGAAAATGGGAGAAGCCTAGCACTCGGTACGGATACGGTATTTCACAAAACACAGTTTTTGTTTGTTTGTTTTCTGAGACCACATAGGATTGCCAGGTTTTTAACATTTTTTCCAAGGAATGGGACTACAAATAAACAAAACCCCATATATAAAAAAGGAAATTTGAAAACCAGAATAACATAAATTAAAAACAAACAAATAAATAAGCAGGAAAATAGGACGTCCTTTGCCAGGACAGCACATTATACTCATCTATCACAAAATTAGGTCAGATTTAAAATGTTTAGAGCCAGGAAGAATTACAACATAAAATTAATGGATATGTTTGCCAGTTTGGGAATTTTTATTTGCTAATGCAACATTAGGAGAGGCTCGACTGTCCAGGTTGTTTCGTACTTTAAGTTTTGAATCACAGTTACAGTTGCCAGCCCATTTCAGCAGGTATGTTGATGACAACAGTATAACCAATCTGTGTAGTTTACTCAATATGGGGTATTTTGGTGAATGGAGGGTAGGGGAGGAAGAACAGTTCTTAGGCTTTCTTTTGTGTGACCAGACCAAGAAGAAAGCAGAAGTCGCAGCTCTGACGTGACTGATGATGGCTCCGGAAAGAGGGCACGGCCCCAAGGACCTGCCCTTGGCTGAGCCATAGGTGGGTGGGGTGAGGACTGCATGGGACCCTTATTGCCCAGCATGGAACAGGTAGAAATTTATTTGAGAGGGATGCTGTAGATGCTTAAAAAAGCTTTATCGTGGCCTGGACCAGTATTTGAGAGCACCATTTCTCTGAAGGAATTATCCTGTTTGGTTCTCCAAGATAATCTAAAGGCAGGAGCATGGACAAAGGCCCATTGTTTTCTCCAGGGCAGCTGTTTATCGCATTGGTGCTAAGGAAGGGTGTGGGAGGCCCACAGGACTGTGGCCTAGGTGCTCAGACTTGGGGGTGGTCCTGCTGCCTGGTTATTTTCTCCGGAGTCTCTGGTGGGAACTTTGGGCAAACTGCATTTTTCTCCAGGCAGCAAAGTCTTAGCTTTACCTTCCACTTGGCCTCAGTGTCCTGGAGCTTCTGTGAACACTCTGAAGGCCTGGGAACAGAAAGGAAAAAAAAAAGCCTAAAAGCAGCTTGGGAATTTCCCAGCTCTCCTAGTCTGCTTCTCTTGTGCAAGGGAACACCTACCTTCTGCATTTCCAGGGCCATGCTGGGGGAAGTGTGTGTTTTGGCCTCTCTGGAGAAGGGCACATTAGCTCCCATGGCCTGTTTACGTTAGTTTGGTCCTTTCTGCCTTTGATTACAAATGAGGCCTCCGGTGGGGGTTTTTCCCTTCTTCCATGGAGGTCGCGTCTTCCTTTTCTCTGCTTTCTCAACTTTTCTACCTGGGGGAAGAGCTGCCTTTTTCTTTTCATTCTTATTTTTTCTCTTCTTTTAAATCCTTGCCTTGGCTTAACTTCTTGTCTCATAGACTTTGCCTAGGGAGTGAATTAGTTCACAATCAGGAAGCAATTCATCTGTCTCCTAAAATTCCCTCTTGCCAAATTCTGTGACTGGTAGAGCTTTTCTCATTTGCCTATCACTGCCCTAGTTCTCAGTAGTCTCCCCTAAGAAAAGAAGAAGCCTTCCAGGCCCGGAGGCTGGACTGCTTACTGGTGCTTGTGAAGCTAATGTGTTCATGCAGGGTTTCCTAGTTCTTTGGAATGTGTATTTTGGCTGCTGAGTAGAATGTAAATCCTTTGGGGTTAAGAGCTCCAGGCTATTCCCGCACCCCCCCCCCCCAAGTCTATAGTAAGTATGGCACAGAAGAGGAGAGGGGGACCCTATGGGAAGGGTGACCACCTGTGGCTGAATTTGAAGGTGAGATATGTCACCTTTGTTCACAGTGTCAGCCCGCCCACCTAGAGCACAGGCACAGCCCCGGCCCTCCCTGAGGTTGACTGCACTGTAGGCTAAGACTACGGCTTACTGTGTATGTAAGAGAAAACCTTTCTGCCCCCTAGGCCTGCCTCAGACTTCTTTGTTCTTCTTGTTCATTGGAACAGTTCTGGTAGCAGAACCTCTGATACAGTTGAGTGACCCTGTCTGTCCTTTGAAATCTTTTCTTTCTTAAAGGTCACTGGAAAGCTCAGGTGACTTTTGCTTGGTGGTAATAACTTTTCCACTTTCTTCATAGCTCTCATACTCTGGAAGGTTTCTCTCCAGGATAATTCAGGTAGGAATTTTTGTTTAAACCAGTGGACCTCATTCTGCATAGTGACTTCTTCTGTTCCCCCAGCCTTCCTCCAGCTGACCAATATGAGTGCTTTTCCTCCTTTTGGAAGACCTTTTTGGGGTCTTCTGAGTTCTCTTCCGGTTCTACTAATGATACTTTGCCATGATGGCTCTCTGTCTCTAGCCATCTGCCTTCGGCCTGATCTCCCAGGCATTCCCATCTCTCATGGGTCCCTATCTACGTTATGTGATATTTTAATGTGTTTTCTTTCTGGCTTCTATGTGGTCAGCTCTCATATGACAGTCTATTGGCATTTACAATTAGATCTGGAATCTTCTTTCTAAATCCCAACAGTTGAAAGAAAATCAAATGCCTTTGCTCCTGGCTTACCCTCAGTTTAAGATTCTGTTTTCCCCCTTTGTCACCCATCTGCTGGCCTTCGCAGGGGTCTTCTCTTCAGTGTCCCCGTGTGCTGTGCCTCCCTCACTCCCACAGTCTTCCCCTCTGGCGCAGATCACAGATGAAATATTTACTTAGTCTCTGCCAAACATTCGGGCTGTGTTGTTTTGCTTAAGAAGACATGCAGATAAACTGTTTTGATTCTTGGTCTTGGTGCTCTAGGGCAGATGTTACTGCTAGAACGGAGGTACTGTGGTCAGTTGGAAAGAGTGCTGGACTAGAGTTTGGAGAATTGGATTCTAGTCCTTGCTGCTGCACTATTAATTTGTTGTGTGATCTTGCTCAAGGCACATTTCTATGTCTCAATTCCCTTTTGTCGAGGGAGACCTTATGATAAAGAAGATTGGAACCTGTGGATATGAGATGGGAACCCAGAGAGTAAGCCCGGGGGACTGAGGACAGAGTAGATGGGCTAGAGGCAGAGAACCGTGACCATGAGTATCATTGGTGGAACGAGAAGGAGACTCAGATCCAACTACGGATAAGATTTTTATGCACACGCACACACACAGACACACAGAGTCACTTTGAAAAAGTATATAATGTGATAACAAAATGGAGGGAACCCTCTGGTAAGGATGACTTTGGAGATAACTGCTTTGTCCTCCCTTGGGCTTGCTCAGGGTTCACACCTGTTTGCTGTCACTTGGGATGTGGAAGGCTTGGTTTTCTGTAGGTTCAGTTCCAAAATTCTGGCTCCCACCTTCCACCTCCTTCATAAACCCAGAAATATTTGAAACTCAGCCAAGATCTTCACCTGGCTTTGATTTCCCATCATGTGGAAAATGGTCCTTGGAAGTTGCAGTTTCCAGAAACCTTAACCGTTTGCTAACATGTCCAGCTTCTGCATTTGTTGATCACTCCTTCTGTGCATGGCTGCGCTCCAAGTCTTGTGCCCTGAAGGTGGCATGATTTGGTTCTAGCAAGGAAGAGGGCAGTTCTGGGGGATTCTATCACCAGAAACTAGGATGTAAAAGTAGACGAAAGGACCGAGAGATGCCCTTTTGGAGTACACGACAGACAGTTCTTTGAAGAGGACACAAAGTGGCTTAACGTCTGCTTATGTACATCAGAGCCCCCTCATACAGAGGTGGGCATAGTAGGTTTACAGTTGTTTGTATGGAAAAAGACAGGCAGGTTATGATGATTACAACAGCTTTATTAACTCAAAAGAATGTCACAGTGGCCCAGTGTGACTCATGACTGTAACCCCCCTTTTGCCCACCCCTGTGCACATACTCAGATAGGCAGAGCTGTATTTCCTCCCTATCCCTGTCTGTCCCCTCCGAAATGATTCTAGGATTAAATCAAATCTTGCTTAGTTTATACTTTTTCTTTACAGTTAAAGAATTGCATTGATTTCCAACAGTGCAGGATGAGTTGGACAAAGGCAGTCTCCAAAGTTTTTCGCTGCCCTATAATCTTCTGTCAGGCATAATCAGCAGAAACTTTCCTAAGAGTGCAGAAGGATACCCGTTTCTGCGGGGTGAGTGACAAGGACCTGCACTCACCGTTGCTGTGCCCAACCTTGGGAAGCTCTCAGGCTGCTGAAACTTGCTAGAGAAAGTCATGGAACTGAGTAGAATAGTTCTGGGGAGAAGAGTTACATAATCGGCTCTGTATACTTTTAGCTGGCCTTCTTTGCTGTTTTGCAATACTTTATTTATCTCTAAGTCCCTGCGACATAAACCACAATGCTCATTCCATATTTTCTGTGCTCCATTAGCCCTGATCCCGTCATGATTCTGCATGGTGATGTAGAACTCTGGGATGGTTCCTTTTCTGTGGATAGCTAGGTACTGTCCAGTTCCTCCAGCTCTGGGAGAACAGGCGGTAAGCATTTTCTGTAGGCTCTGTAGGCGTGTTCATTGTGAATGCCAACATCATCTGGGCAAAATAATGCTTTGACTTGGGGCTTGAGAAGAGTTGTGAGCTCAGGTCTGGCTACTTGGTACTTTCCCCCATCCCATATTGCCTTAAATTAAGTTTTCCTAGGCAGACAACCCAACTGGTAGCTGTCAGGTAATGCTTAATATGTCTTCCCTGTCCCTCCAGTTCTGGATATCATGAACTTGCTGGTTTCTATGTCTTTTACCAATCTTAGCTCATACAGTTCCCCACCAGGTAGGTGCTCTTCAAATCCTACTCACATCATCTTTAACCCTCTTTTTGTATTCTCTTTCTCCCATGTCTATTTTGCTTAGTTACCTCAGGAAATACCCTCCTTGTCCCCTTCCCTCTTGGATTGTGGAGTAAAGGCTAGCCTTAATCATAGCCAATAAACATGACACTAAGAATCCTTCAGAAAGGAAAGTCAGACATTTGGAAATGAAAATAGGTGGTGAGAAGAATCAATGCTATCAGTCCTGTCCTTGTGACTACCTTTTAAAATAAGGGACTTATCTAAGAAGAAGAAGATCAAAACTATGAACAATAAAATTACAACAAAGTTACAACTATCAAAAACTGAACCTAAAAAACCAAAAACAAACTAAGCAAACAACTAGAACAGGAACGGAATCACAGAAACCCTTCATGGGTTTCATGGAGATCCCATGGAGGGTTATCAGTGGGGAGGGGGAGGGAGGAGAATGGGGTAAAGATACAGGGAATAAGAAGCATAATTGGTAGGTACAAAATAGATAGGGGGAGGTTAAGAATATTATAGGAAGTGAAGAAGCCAAATAACTTCTATGTACGACCCACGGACATGAACTAAGGAGGGGGAATGCTAGTGGAAGGGAGTGATGCAAGGCAGAGGGGAATAAAGGGGAGAAAAGTAATCGGACAGCTCTAATAGCATAATCAATAAAATATACTTAAAAAATAAAAAAATTCTCTATCTTTAACCTTTGGCATTTTAATTATGGTGTGTCTTGGTGTGGGCCTGTTTGTGTCCATCTTGTTTGGAATCCTTTGTTCTTCTTGGGCACGCATTCCTATTTCCTTCACCAAATTAGGGAAGTTTTCTTTCATTATTTTTTCAAGTAGATTTCTAATTTCTTGCTCTTTGTCTTCCCCTTCGGACATCCCTATGATGTGAATGTTAGTAACTTGAAGTTGTCCCAGAGACTCCTTACACTATCCTCTTTTTTTTGTATTCTTTTTTCTTGTTGCTCTGATTGGTTGTTTTTTGTTTCCTTATGTTCCATGTCATTGCTCTGATTCTTGGCTTCATCCATTCTACTGTTTATTCCCTGTAAATTATTTTTTATTTCCATTAGTATATCCTTTATTTCTGCTTGGGTCTTTTTTATGCTGTTGTAGTACTAACTGAGTTCTTTGAGCATCCTTATAACCAGTGTTTTGAATTGTGCATCTGATAAATTGCTCATCTCCATTTTGTTTAGTTCTTTTTCTGGAGTTTTGATCCATTCTTTCATGTGAGCCATGTTTCTTTGTCCCCTCATTTTGGCAGCCTCCGTGTTTGTTTCTATGTGTTAGGTAGAGCTTCTATGACTCCCTGTTTTGGTAGCATGGCCTAATGTAGTAGGTATCCTGTAGAGTCCAGTGGCACAGCCTCCCCTATCATCCAAGTTGGATACTCAAGGTGCGCCCTCTGTGGGGGCTGAGTACACCCTCCCGTTGTAGCTGAACCTTGATCACGATTGTCAGGTCAATGGGAAAGATTTAGCCAGGCCAGTCAGCTGCAAGGACTGGTTGTGACCACTGACCGCAAGCCTCTTCCCCCCATGGAGGCTCAGCTTTCCAGAGGCAGGGTGATGGTGTTCCAAAGTTGTCTGTCCACTGGGTGCACATGCCCTGGAGTTTCCCGGGTGGTGCAGGCCAGAATCAGCCACCCTCTATGTTCCACCTGGGGTCACCCAGCATGAACTACAAAGCAATCTGAGATGGCTGCTACTTTTTCTTGGCTTGAAGGTTCCCAGGGGTAGCCAAACTGTGCTCCAAAGATGGCTGCTGCTAGTGCTGGGTCTGGGGCCCCTTAGGCAGAGGTGCAGGGGCTGGGGGCTCACTGAGGCTGGTTGTTGCTTATTTGAGAGAATTTAAGAAGATGTGAAACCTGAGTGGAGACCAGCCATTCACATGGAAAAGCCACAATTAACTGCTTGGGTGGACCGTAATTTGGGTGGGTCGGAGCCTCAGGAATTCCCCATGGCAGGGCAAACCGTGCGAGCCAGGTCGATGGAGTCTCAGATATGGTCCTTGCCTGCTGGCTCTGTGGCTCTGTGTGGGGAAGTTCAGAAAAGAAACCGTGGTTTCTGTCCACCTTTCTATCTGGGAGATATCTGTCCCCTAGTTCTAGCTCTGATGCCAGACACTTCAGTTTCTCCATGTATGTCACTGGTGCCTTTCAAGCTACCATCTTGGTGATAGAGCTCAGAGGGAGTGAGTCTGAATAAGTCTGTGCGCAGGCTCTTTAAGAGGCACTGCTTGGGACTCCAGCAGTTACATTCACCGACTTAAACTCTGCTGGTTTTTACAGCCCGAAGTTATGGGGGCTTATCTTCTTGGCACTGGAATGTTGGGTTGGGGGGCTTGGTATGGGTCTGGGACCCCTTACTTCTGAGATTCCCTCCTGAATTTTTATCCACCACATGTGGGTGTGGGACCAGCCTGTGCCGTTTCTCCCTGTCTCCTACCCGTAGGATGCATGTGGTTTCTTTAGTACCATAGTTGTCGGAATTCCATTCAATTTAATTTCTGATGGTTCTGAGTGATGGTTGTTCTGTAGTGTAGTTGTATTTTGATGTGATTCTGCGAAGAGGTGAGCTGTGTTTACCCACACCTCCATCTTGACTGGAAGTCTTGTGCAAAGCCTTTTTAGTTTGGTGTAGTCCCATATGTTTATTTTTTTCTCTTGTTTTTCTTTTCTGATATATACCAGACAAAATATTGCTGCAAGCAATGTTCGAGATATTACTGCCTATGTTTTTGTCTAGGGTTTTTATGGTTTTCCTCTAACATTTAAGTCTTTATCCCATTTTGAATTTATTCTTGTGTGTGGTATAAGAAGCTGGTCTGGTTTCATTTTTTCTGTCCAGTTTCCCAACACCATTTAGTGAATGTCTATACTCCCCAAAGCAATCTATTGATTCAACACAATTCCTTTCAAGATACCAATGAGGTATTTCACAGAACTAGAACCAGTTTTGCAAAATTTATATGGAACCACAAGAGCGGCAGCAATCTTGAGAAAGGAGAACAAATCATGCTACCTAATATCAAACTATACTATAAGGCCATAGTCATCACAATAGTATGGTACTATTATAAAAATAGACACATAGATCAATGGAACAGAATAGAAAGCCCAGAAGCAAACCCATACCTTTATAGTCAGTTAATATTTGACAGAGGTCTGGGAATGCAAGGTTGGTATGACATTTGCAAATCAATAAATGTGATAAACAAAACGAAGGGTAAAAACTACATGACCATATCAATAGATGCAAAAAAAGCATTTGCTAAAATCCAGCACCCATTTATGATAAAAACTATGAGCAAAGTGGGAATAGAGGAAAGATACCTCAACATAAGAAAGGCCCTATATGACAAATCCACTGCCAGCATCATACTCAACAGGCACAAACTCAAGTGTTTCCCTCAAGATCAGAATAAGACAGTGATGTCCACTTTCACATCTCTTATTCAACGTAGTATTGGGAGCCCTAGACATAGCAATCAGAGAAGAAGAAATAAAAGATAACCAAATTGGAAAGGAAGAAGTAAAACTGTCTTTATTTGCAGATGACATAATACTGTACACAGAAAACTGTAAAGATTCCACCAAGAAACTACTAGAACTGATAAGTGAATTTAGTAAAGTAGCAGGATACAAAATTAATATTCAGAAATCAGTTGCACTTTTATATACTAATAATGAACTATCAAAAAAGGAAATTAAGAAAATGATCCCATTCACAACTGCTTCAAAAAGAATAAAATACCTAGGAATAAATCTAACTGATGTAAAAGACCTGTACTCAGAAGATTATAAGACACTGAAGAAAGGAACTGAAGAAGATACTAACAAGTGGAAGCACATACCATGTTCAAGGATAGGAAGAATTAACATCATTAAAATGTCCATGCTACCCAAAGCAATCTATAGACTGAACACAATCCTATCAAGATACCAATGATGTATTTCACAGAACTAGAACAAATATTTCAAAAATTTATATGGAACCACAAAAGGTCCCGCATAGCAACAGCAATACTGTGAGAAAGAAGAACAAAGTTGGAGGAATCACGCTACCTAATATCAAACTATATTATTAAGGTCACAGTAACCAAAACAGCCTGGTACTGACATAAAAACAGACACAGAGATCAATGGAAGGGAATAGAGAGCCCAGAAATAAACCAATACCTTTATACTCAGTTAATATTCGACAGGGGAAGCAGGCACATTCAGTGGGCTGAAGATAGTTTATTCAATAAATAGCATTGGGAAAACTGGACAGATGCATGCAGAAAAATGAAACTAGACCACCTTCTTATGCCACACACAAGAATAAATTCAAAATGGATTCAAGACTTAAATATTAGACTTGAAACCATAAAAATCCTAGATAAAAACATAGGCAGTAAAATCTTGAACATTGCTTGCAGCAATATTTTATCTGATATATATCCTCAGGCAAGGAAAACAAAATAAAAAATAAACACATAGGACTATATCAAACCAAAAAGTTTTTGCACAGCAAAGGAAACCGTCAACAAAATAAAAAGACAACTCACGGAATGGGAGAACATATTTGCCGATACATCTGATAAGGGGTTAATATTCAAAATTTATAAATAACGTATAAAACTCAATACCAAAAAAACAAACATCCAATTTAAAAATGGACAAAGGACGTGAATAGACATTTCTCCAAAGAGGACATACAGATGACCAGTAGACATATGAAAAGATGTTGAACGTCACCAGTCATCAGAGAAATGCAAATTAAAACCACAATGAGCTGTCACGTCACACCTGTCAGAATGGCTGTCCTCAATAAATCAACAACCAACAAGTGTTGGCAAGGATGTGGAGAAAGGGGAACCCTTTTGCACTGTTGGTGGGAATGCAGATTGGTGCAGCCACTGTGGAAAGCAGTATGGGAGTTCCTCAAAAAATTAAAAATAGAACTGCCTTGTGTTATTTACAGTATCCAAGATATGGAAGCAGCCCGAATGTCCCATCAGTAGATGAGTGGATAAAACATCTGTGGGACATTTACACAACGTAATACTATTCAGCTGTAAAAAAAGAGGAAAATTTTACCCTTTGTGACAGCATGGCTGGACCTGGAGAACATTATGCTAAGTGAAATAAGCCAGTCAGAGAAAAGCAAATACCATATGATTTCACTCATATGTGGAATCTAATGAACAAACTAAACTAACAAGCAAAATACAGATAGACTCATAGATGGAGAGCAGGTTGACAGCTATGGGGGGAGGGAGGTTAGGGGGTGGAGGGATCAAGCAAAAAGGAAAAAGGACTCATGGACAATGGACAACAGCATGGTGATTGTCGGGGGAAGAGAAGGGATTATAAGGGGGATAAATGGTACTGGAAAAATACAATAAAAATAATAGAAAAAATATTTGACAGAGAAAGCAAGCACATACAATGGGCTAAAGATAGTTTATTCATAGGTATTTTTTGTATCTTTATTAATATAAATAATATTTTAGCCATGCTATTCAGTAATGAGCTTATCTGGGCATCAAACTAACATGTCTAATATTATTTCTTTGGAAAAATGTCTTCAACGTATAAGAGTGACTGACTGGTAAAGGGGAGTTCAATGAAAATACAACCTTCACTCTCTGTCCCCTACTGGTGATGTTGCTATGAAGGTGGCTGACTCTGTTCCTGTCACAGGGAGAGGAAGAAGAGTGCTTCCCAGGCAGGCCTGGGGCTAGGTCGGGATAACTCTGTCAGAGTCTCTTAGGTAGGTGGTAGCTAGAGGTGCTGGTGTGTTCCATGCCTGACTTTTTTCCTCCACCCCCACCCCACACTGTATGTCACTTTGGGAAAATACTTTAGATTAAAGCCTGAAGAAGTTCTCCCACTTTGAAAATCATGATCTAATTAAGACCAGACCACATCATTTAAACACATTGTTTCATGGAGTTAATTCAATTATCCCCTCCTATTTTTGAGTAGGAAATAATACATTCTTGTTGTGATGCCATATCAGGTCTTAAGTGGAAAGCTTCTAGTTCGAAGTTGTATACATTTCCAGTGGGACCAATCTGCTGCCAGTTTATGAAAACTGAAGATGTCTCTGTGCTCTCTGTGTAAGCTGTAGCATCTCCTTGTAGAATGAACAATTCCGGAAAATGGAACAATTTTTTTGGATAACATTCCAAAGTCTACTAATTCCAAGTGATGGAGAATTTCCTGTTTGAGCGGGACAGCTTGTCCATATGTTTTTGCCTGGGGATAGTGTGCACCATGTCGTTCCAAAGAACTGTGTCCACACATGATTACCTCTTTCTTTGTCTTTCTATGGTGCCCAGAGATAGGTTGAGCTCACCTCTGGTCATGTCTCTGAAAAAAGCAGCGTGCATTTTGATCAAGGTTTGGGAATAAAATCTGTGGCCGCAGGGCCGGGCAGGACAGGGTAAAATGGTTGTTTTAAGTAGGAAGCCTCACCTTTGCTTCCGTGGTACCAGGCTGTAAGTAACTGAACTAACCAGCTACAGACGCTTGTTGTGCAATTTTGAGGTGAGGATGGGCAAAGTCCCAGGGGCTGGGATGCAGACATGTGGCTACCAGAGAGATGACATCAGCTAGTTTACTGCTGCTGTGGAGGAACGGGAGATTCCAGGTGCTCAGCCTTCTTCCTGCCTGTGGGGGTGTCTGAAGCCACCCCCAGTCCTGTTGGCAGCCAAGGCCTTTGCTTGGGAAAAGCCTGCATCTAATTCTTGCCTCCTGCTGTCCCCACAGGGACCTGAAATTGGAAAGGGTCTTGCAACTTTGGCTGTGGGAACAAAGTGTGGAGGAATGAACAGACATGTGCGTCTCTGTGTCTGTGTGTGTATTTTGTGTTAATACTAACAACTGATGAGGGTTTCCAAACTGGGATTTGGACGTGAGATAGAAGGGGAAGCATTGTCTGGTTTTTGTTTTTTGAATCTGTATTGAGTTGCCCCTTTCTTGGAAGGGAAAAGCAGTTTATGATTTAACTCATTTTTTATTAAAATTATTTGGTCATTTTCTTTTGACGCCCTTGATGTTGGACACCCAGTGTACAATAGGAAGGCGTTTCTAATAACTTCTTTTCTGTGTTCTGCTCCTTCCCCTGTGCGTATCCCAGAACCAAGCCTCACAAAGCCAGAACATGGGACACGTTGGAGAAAGTGCTTCCGCAGGGAACATCTTCCTCTGTCCTCAGCCTTGCCTCATGGACAGGGCTCTGGAGCCTGTGGCGGAGTTTCTCGGGAAACCTGCTCACAGAAAGAATGGGAAAAGCTTTGTGACCTCTGGAGCCGGTCTGACCAGAGCTGCGAGGCGTCGGCGCCCACAGAGCCCACCTTTCTGCCAGCCTTGTTTTCCTGTCAGATGTTGGGCACACACTCTGCGTCCACCCTCCTCCCCCAAGACTTGGGGGGGAAGAATGAAACCTTTGCTTGGAAAGCCACCAACAGAAAGATGATGCTAAGCTTATCCTTACGCTAAGAGGTTCAGACATCCCCATCGCAGGCCTGCCCTGGGTTTCTTTGGGGCCGTCAATAGTTTAGGGTTTCTTTGCTCACGTTCTAGCATGGCCACAGCTTACTTGAAGCCATGGGGGGCCAGCCCGGGCTTGTTCTATCCAGGCGTCTTCAGACCACTGTGCTTTTCTCTTCCTTGGGACTCTCACCTTCAAGGTCTCTGAGCTGTGAAGGTCCTTCTCCTGAGAGCCTAGTTCCTCCCCTCCTGGGCCCAGGAAGCTGTGGTGGGCTTTTGGTTTCCTTCTCAGCTCTTGGTTCCCTTCTTCTGGGCAACTTCTGGGAAGCCGTCTGCATTCCTTTCTGCCTGGCGCTCTGCCCCCGGGGCTCTGTGGGGTGCGGTTGCCTCCTGCCTCTGAGAAGAGGAATGTGAAGGCAGTTTCCCTGAGACCAGTGGAGCCACTGGAGATGACCGGCAGTTTGAAGGTGGAATTGCCCTTTCCTGCTATCCTGGAACCAGGAGCTAGCTTTTCGTGGAGTGTGGTGTGGTATCGATTCTCCTTAAAATTTTCTCTAACTGGCTTCCCTGTCTCCTTGCTGTTCTGGAAGAGAGGGGTGAGGAGGAAGATTAGTCCTCAGTTCCTCAGTTCCTCAGTGCCCTGTGGTCTTTGTTTGGCGCTGGAGGGTGGGCGCAGGCTATGCCTTTTGTGAGGAAGGGGCTTAGAGGCAGGTGAGAGAGTCTGCGTTCTGGTTGCCGGATAACTGGGTGTGTTCCCAGTCTGGGTATGTTGACGCTCTGAAAGGTTATGTGGGTGTCCCGTGGTCCCTGAAAGCAGGTGCTACTACCGTTACCTAGTTTAAAATCTTCTAGAGGGCAGCATCCTCAGCTCTTGTAAAGTAGAAATGGCCCAAGAGAGCATGATAAAGAATGAACATGCCGCGCAGATGAGACCGGGAGGGAGACTTCTTGCTCTTGAAACTCCCCGTGTGTGGGGGGTGTGGGGTGGGTAGGGCTGGAAGTGGAGGCTGGAAGTAAATGCTTCTAATGAACGAAAAAGGGCAGTAAATCTGGAGAGGGGGTGGCCCAGGAAGCTGGCTGTGGAGGGCCTGGAAGCTGGGAGGTTTTGCAGAGATGTGTTCCAGGTGGTTAGCGGCCAGCGGCGGGGCGGTGGGGCGGTGGGTTTGGGCATGCCTGGCTGTGCTTGCGCTGCCGGTTCCTTGGGGGTGATGGCCGTGAACACCTCCCTCTAGGCGTGACTGGCCCCATGGCGGCCCTCCCCGCCTGTGCACAACACAGTGTGAACTGTGCTGGGCCACTGATACTGTGGATTTTTTCCAAAAAACACCGTAAATGTGTGATTGTCTTAGTAACATTTTCTTTTCTCTAGCCTTTTTTCTCTAACTTTACTAAGAATACAGTATATAATACATATAACATACAAAATATGTGCTAATCAACTACTTAGCATTGTTAAGGTATAAGGCTATTAGTGGTTAAGTGGAATCAAAAGTTATACACAGATTTTTAAAAAATACATGTTTTATTAATTTAAAAAATTTATTTTTAGAGAGATGGAAAGGGAGGGAGAAACAGAGCAAGAGAAACATCCGTGTGTGAGATGCATCTACTGGCTGCCTCTCGCACACCCCCAACCAGGGTCCTAGCACACAACCCAGTTATGTGCCCTGACTGGGAATCGAACCAGTGACCATTTGGTTTGCAGGCCGATGCTCAATGCACTGAGCCGCACCATTCCGGACATACAGAGTTTTGACTCCTCAAGAGCTTGGCACATCTAACCCCTGTGTTGTTCAAGGATCAACTGTATCCATGTGATTCTTGCCTGTTGGGTCCTGCCCTAGAGTGTTCTGGGGCAGAGACCCTGGATTTGAGAGTGGGCTGACTGGCCAGAGTCCCTACCACCCAGTTTGCTGGCTCCCTAAGGATGAAGCATCTTTGAAGCTACCAGTCCTCACTGGTGTGGCCCGTAGAAGTGCCCGCCTCTTGAGGGCTTGAGAACAGATGTGGCTTTATGTGAAGCAAACCTACCTCCAGGGCCCAAATCTAAAATGTACATTACAAAATTACTGCTAGTTTTGGCTTCTCTTCCCTCTGCATCTTTCTCTCCTTTATCTTCCCATCTCTGTCAGGGATTTGTGCACAGCCGCTGCTATCATACAGACTGATCAGGACATTAAGAATGGAACTAAATATAACTGTCTGCACACACTGCCCTGATGTGCTCAGGCGCATCATTAGAGAAGAGGTTGATTTGAATTTGTGATAGAGAGGGCCTTTGCTCCCCAAACAACTGCGAGTGAGAGCAGGGAGGAAAAGGTGGGAAGGCACTTCGGGAGCTGTCAGGGTATCGATTTCACTGCTTTCCTCTCCCTCTGACCCCCACATCCCCAATATTTCCTGTGAATGGTCAAGGCCAGGAGAGAAAACAGAAATGTTGCTTTTTAACCTGTAGGCAGTCAACAAGTACTTGCTGTATTTTTTGCAGCTTAAGCAACATTGCGATTCAAATATTATATAAAGCTTTTTTTCTGACCAGGGAATTTATAGTCTATTGGGACAGACAAGCTTGTTAAACGGTTGGAAAATATAGAAGATCTTAACTGTTTGATTACTAACTGAATATGTTTGTAGTTCAGACATAAAGTTGTATCTTAAAACTGCAGGAAAACCTCCTAGGAGAAGGCAGGATCTTTCCTGGTCTTGGGGAGTTAGAGCGCCTTTATATAGGCGAAGGAGGGGTGGGGAGTGTTTGGTGGAAAACGGCAGAAATGGGGAGAGAATGAGGCACTCCGGGGTCACTGTGTGGAGGAGTGGGTCTGGCAGGGCAGAACTGGAAATTTGAACTCTGCAAGCTCTGCCTTGGTGCATAGAAGATGGGAGTTGATGCAGTGAAAATGGAATTTGTGGAAATCACTGTTGTAGAAGAAAGTAGGATAATTTTGGAGAGTACAGAGACTGGCAGTAAGGAGACCTGCTAAAGAGTGTTTAACATCAGCATTAGCAATGGAGAGGAACGGGGTGAGTCATAAAGAATATTCAAAAGTGAAATAGGTAGGACCTAGATGTGGGATATTAAGGATGAGGCTGAGGCCCTGGCCGGGTAGCTCAGCTGGTTAAAGCGTTGTCCGGATATTCCAAGGTTGCAGGTTCGATTCCTGGCAGGGCACATTTAAGAGTCAACCAATGAATGCATAAGTAAGTTGAACAACAAATCGATGTTTCTCTCTCTCAAATCAGGAAGTAAAAATAAACGTTAAAAAAAGGAGGAAGCTGAGGAGAAAGAAAGGATACCCAAATTTCTGCCCTGTGAGGGTATGTTCACGAAGTGCTTTGCACTTTTCATTTAGTAACTATCTCAGAGTTGTCTGGGCTCTTAGGGTTCACCTAGCCTGGCTTCATTTTCCAGGTGGGGAGATTAGAGCCAGCAAAGGGGAAGGTAATATTCCCAGTGCACACAGCTATTTAGGGGTAGAGCAGGACCTCCAATCTTGGCCTTCTATTTCATAGGGGAATTTTAAGAATAGTAGAATGGCGGGAGGGGTGTGGGGTCAGAGAAGAGCCATTTCTAGTTGGGTGACATTAGGTAATTACCAACCTCTCTGAGCAAAAAATTAAGCTTATTCAGAAGCATTCAGATCGGTGGTTATACTACTAAGATTTTTTTTTTTTTTTTTAGAACCACTAGTCAAGGAAGATGGACTCTTTGGTTTCTTCTAGTTCTGAGATTCTTAAAGAGTACAGAAAAAGAATGTATAGGACAACTATTGAATTGGGTTTCCTGGGAGACTGTGACGAGTTTGCATTGTGGCACCTTTCTGAGGGAATTTCAGGAGTAATTTGACTCCACGTGATGTTCACCTTATGTGCTGACCCCAGAACCTAACTACTGAGGAGGACAGCGCTGCTGTTAGTGGGCTGTGCTCAGTGATAATCAGAGCCAAGAACTCAGTAGTCACAGAATTACACTATGGCTTTGTTTTTATCAACTTCCTCCCCCCACCTCCTTTAACACGCGCACACACACACACACACACACACACTCTCTCTCTCTCTCTCTCTCTCTTTTCCCTCCATTCCCTTTCCCTCTCTCTTTCATTTCCTCATTTATTCTTTTTTCTTCACTGTTTTTCTTGTCTTATTCCCCTTTCACCATCTCTGTCCTCTCCACTCTTGTATATCTTGTCTAACTAACTTCCTGTGTTGGAGCAACCTCCCCTCTTGGTTAAAGTCAGGCATGACCACTGCAAAATACCTTGTCACATTGTTTTGTCTCTGTTTCCTTACGTGGTCACTGGCACTCAGTGACCTAAGCCAGAACCTGGGAGTCATTCTGGATCCTTCCTCACCTCCACGTTCAGGCATCCTCAAGTTCTTTATATTCTGTTAAAATAGCTCTTAATCCTCTCTCCTTGCATCCATTCTCATTGCCCCATACAGCCAGAGAGAGAGAGCAGGGAGAGAGATCATGTGGCAGAAAGAAAAACAGAGATGAGGGCCACCTTCAGAAACCCCAAGCTAGAGTGCCGTCTTGGCCTCTGACATGCTCGCTGCTCTCCCTGGGTCTCTGGCCCTCTGTGACTGCCTGGTTGGCTAGCCATGCCCCTGCTGACCGTGTTTGCAGAAGCTCCACGTCTGAAGAGGAACAGTAATTTAATAAACAGTGGTAGCTCTCTTGGAGTACACGACTCAAGCCTCATCCTCTTGCTGAGCTCTCCCTAACCGGACTTGCCCTCCTCAGCTCCTGGGGGCCTTTTCCTTGGAAGAGGTGTGTCCACACATTACTGGCAGCAGATGGTAGGCATCTGCATTGAGAATGAGTGGCTACAATCTGTCATCACCCTCAGGACTCTCAGATGGTTGACTTCCTTGGTTTGAAGGGAGCCAGTGTTTCCCAGTTGTAGCCTCTGGAGTCTCATGGCTTGCGAGAAAGAAGCCTTCTGCTGGCATCTGCTGTGCTGGGGACAGTAGTCTTTGACCCTTTGTTCTTTTCACTCTGCCTCCCTCCTCCCAGTCACTAGCAGCGTTAGCCAACCAGTTACACGGGGCTGTGGACAATCACATTAACCCAGGGTAAGGAACCCTGGCACAGAGGGAATAATAGATGTTCTGAATTCTTTCTTTCCTTCGAAAGGCTAAGTGGTACTTAAATATGTTGCTTGACATCCTGGGAGTAATGCTCAGGAATTCCCCCAAATACGCTATTCTCAGACTTCCAAACAAGCTTCCTCCGGTTTCTTTCCTTTAGGATCCCGAGTTACTCTCTTCTCCCTCTCCACATTCCTTTGTTTTCCCTCTCATCATTTCACCCATCATCCCTTCCTTGCAACCTAGGGTCTGTTTTTTAGCCCCGCATTGCATAGATTCCTCTATATCTCTTATTTTTATTTATTTTTTTATGTATTGGTTTCGGGCAGACAACTTAGTGGTTAGGCAGTCATGTACTTTACATTGTGTTCTCTTTTCCTCTATGTTGATCTCTAAGTGAATGAATGTTTATAAGTACCTCTTTTTTATACAAAGTCAAACTAGCTCTTTTCTATTGGGTTGGCCAAAATGTCCATATTTTTTTTCCATAAAAGACACATTTTTCACTTTTACTAATAGCTTTATTGATTTAGATACTTTGAGTATGTCAGCTCTCTCCCTGTGTCAATTAATGTCTCGATTTGATCACTATCAACTTCAACTGGTTTACCCGATATCAACTTCAACTGGTTTACCCGACCGTGGAGCATCATCTGGCAAAAAGCTCCAGCACAAAACTTCGCAAACCACTTTTGACACATTTGGTCAGTCACAGCACCTTCTCCATACGCTGCATACATCTTTCTGTTTTTTGCATTTCAGTTGCGTTTTTACCTTTCTTGAAATAATAAAGCATAACATGCCAAAAAAAGTTGCGTATTTTCTTCGATCATCAATATTAAAGTGGCTACACAAAAATTCACCAATTTTGGTAAGTTTTTTTTAATGCATGCTGATATACAGCTGTCACAGTATAATCTAACAAAATTGTTTTGAATGAAGTTAAAGACAAATAAGTGCTACTAGAGCCAGCTTTTGAAAAAAACCAAATGAATGTTTTGGCCAACTCAGTACATAAAAATGGGATGCATCTAGCGCATGTATTTTAAAGGAAGGAGCTAATCCTTACATAAATTAGAAACTTCAACATTCCCACCCTTGGGGAAAAGAAAGAGTCATTTAAAAAACGGCATCTTTTACTATAGGGCGTTGATGTTTACTCAGTATGGCGTTCATCTGTAGACCAGGGCCACCTCCATGTTCCTAGGATAAGAACTAGATTTTGAGGGGCCACTGCTCTTCTCTTTTCCTGACTCTTCTGGAGCCCTCCCTCAGAAGAAGCATCACAGTTTCCCGTTATGGGCGATAAGCAGGGATAAGCAGGTATGTTTCCATCCCAGCCATGCCTGACAGAGCTGACTTGCTGCATTCCTGCTGTCTAATGTTTCAGTTACAGCAGTCAAATGGAGCCTTTGCTCACAAACAGCTATCAGATGACAGCTTAGTGTAGGAGGTTAAAGATCCATAAGAATTCACTTCGATAGTTAAAAATATCACTTTGTAATTCTGATCATGGTTGACCATGGTCTGGGGAGATAATGGGTAAGAATTGTTTGGGTTCCTGAGCTTCTCTGTGTCCTCGCTAAAGCTTGGATGGTCAGAGCCCCAAATGGGAGGTTCTGCCGTGAGTTGCAGGAGAGACAAAGGGCAGACTGGGCGGGGCTCAGCTGTCTCTTTTTTTCTGTAAGCTTTCTAGCCATGAGTCCCCAGAGATGACTCCATGGGGATAAAGTGGTAGTTTTCTATCTTCCTGTTCTGCAGGAGGATTTAAGAACCTCATGAACCAGGCATGTTACCTTATTTTGCATTTGAAGGGGTTATAGAGACTTAATTTTCTTTTCTTTCCTTCAGTGTGCTTGCCTGAGATGTTATTAAGACTCCATTTACCCCGAGTCTGCAAATACAGTGTGTGGCCCCTGGAAACATTGTTGTTCTGCTCAGAATGGAGCAGAGTAAGATCTGGACCTCATTTGACCCGTGCTCTGTGTTTCAGTCAATGAGACTGAGTCACATTGACTCATCAGCCGACTCATATTGCTCAGGTCTCTTTCATGTATACCGTTTTCTTTCTGTTGTCGGGTACTTTTTTCTAAACTTGTATAAAATGATATCTTCTGTCCTTTTAAAATTTCATGTTTTATGGTTCTAGTTTGTAGAGACCTTTTTTCCTGATTATCTCTAGTGTGTTAATTATCCCTCCCAATTAATTTGTTATATGCATTTTTGATATACAAGTCTTATGTAAGTCATTGATAAAAAGGGTGATCAACATAGGACCTAGAACAGATGGGAAGTGTCTGGACTTCCAGGATTTCCAGAACGCTCCTTCCTAGTTAGTACTGATCCATTTTGCAACACTGTTTGGGCCCCGACTTACCAGACCATCCAGCTGCCAGTGTATTTCTGTTTTATCCACAAAATCAAGAGAGGTTTTTCTGAAACCCAGTTAAATTGTGTCCTGGACATTCTTGCATTCTTTGATACATGTGTGTGCATATGTGTTTATATGATACGTAACATATAACATACAAATACGGGGTCTGGCACAAATAATACCCCTTTTTTATTACAAAATCACAAGCATGTAATTCTGTAACATAATAATATCATACTCAAGCACACCATGTGACATTTTAGGTGAAATGTTCAAATTAAAACTATAAATTATTAAACCCATATTATTACCCTACCAGCCATACTCCAGAAGGCCTTACTTCTGCCGGACCCCTGTATGTGTCCTGTAAATATGTGCACATATTATTTTTTAAACCCCAAACTGTTATTTATAGACCACTTGCTATCTGTTGCTGGGTGTTTTACCTAGTTATCTCCTTTGTTCTTTACAATAATTCTGTATTAATTTAATTTAAAAAAAGTAATTACTTTTTCTTTTTTTAAGCATGACTTGTACTTAATCTCCAGTGATCAGTACTTCCTTCTGTGCCCTTGCCAATTTTCATAATTTGTATACTCTGTTGTGCAGTTTTGCGTATGATATTGCTAATTTAAGAAATACTTATGGAACACCATTGTGTAAAGAAAGCACTGTGTTACAGTCTACTGGAAATTTAAAGTGGAATAAGAAATTGTCCCCTTGCTTGGAAGAGGTTATATGTGTTTAAATACTGAAGGAATGGGCCCTGGCCAGGTAGCTCAGTTGGTTAGCGTAGCATCCCGATATGCCAAGGTTGCAGGTTCAATCCCCAGTCAGGGCACATATGCAGACTGGTGCATCCACTATGGAAAACAGTATGGAATTTCCTTAAAAAACTAAAAATGGAACTGCCTTTTGACCTGGCGATTCCACTGCTGGCATTATACCCTAAGAATCCTGAAACGCCAATTCAAAAGAACCTCTGCACTCCAGTGCTCATAGTAGCATTATTTACAATAATCAAGTGCTGGAAACAGCCTAAGTGTCCAACAGTAAGTGAGTGGATCAAAAAACTGTGGTACATTTACACAATGGAACACTATGTAGCAGAAAGAAAGAAGGAACTCCTGCCTTTTGTGACAGTGTGGATGGAACTGGAGAGCATTATGCTAAGTGAAATAAGTCAGGCGGCGAAAGACAGATATCATATGATCTCACCCATAAATGGAACCTAATCAACAAAGCACACAAGCAAGCATAATAGAACCAGAGACAGGCAAATAAAGAACAAACTAACAGTGAGCAGAGGGGCGGGGGGAGGGGGATAATGAGGGAAAGAAGGGGAAGGGTCAAGTCAAGGAACATGGATAAAGGACCCATGGACAGGGAAAACAGGGGCGGGGGGAGGATTGAATTTGGGAGAGGAGGGTAGGCAGGGCGGGGAGAGCAATGGGGGGAAAATGGGGACAACTGTAATTGAACAACAGTAAAAAATCTTTTTTTAAAAAGAATCAGCCAATGAATGCATAAGTGGAGCAACAAATGGTTGCTTCTCTCTTTCTTCCCCCCTCCTCCTCTGTCTCTCTAAAAATTAATAAATAAAAAATAAAATATGAAGGAATGAACAATGGCTTGGTGGGAGAAAGAGGGAAAGCCAAAGAACACAAAAGAGAGAGTCCTGAATGTGAATGGAATGCTGAGACTAGCCCACGTACAGAGTTCTGAATGGAAATCTCCGTAGTGGTGGTATGGTCCATATTAGAACCTCTTTACAAAAATGAAAGGTGTCCACTTTACTGATGGTTTTAAATCCTATCCCAGCACGTGTTGGGAGCCACTTTCTGAGTTTGAGGATGAGGAGAGGCAGGCCTGGAAAGAGGGTTCACTTTTGAAATCTTTCATTTAACAATGTTATAAAAATAGAGAGAGTATATTTTTATATGCACAGTTTAAATGTGAATGTTCATGTACCTGTTACCCAGCTGACCGTTACTATTAGCTTTAAAATCTTCTATATGAATAAATACATTAGGAAAATAAACATAGATTAAATTGTAGAAATAAAATAGTAACTGGAAAGTATTTAGAGTTTAGTAAAAAGGAAAAAATGGCTAGCATACGATTATTGTTTTGGTATAATTTTTTTTCACTTGTACGTGATTTTACATTTTTAGGTAGTTATGGCTTTGTTTTGCCTAATTAGAATTGTCTGATGCTGTTTAAGTCTTCGGTCATCACGTAATTTTTAAATAAGTAATACCTGTATGTGTTGTAAATTCAAAAGGTGCAAAAAGTGTAGTGAAAAGCAAATCTCTCCTTCCCTAGAGCCTTGCTAGTTTGTGGATTATAGTCATCTTTTTTAACGGCTGCACAGTATTCCATCTAGTGCAGTGATTTTAAACCTGTCTCATCTCATGGCACACACAAACTAATTACTAAAATTCTGTGGCACACCAAAAAGTATATTTTTTGCCAGTTTGACAAAAAATGTATAATTTTGATTCATTCACACTGGACAGCTCTTGTTGTGTTGGCCATTGTCATTTTTTTTAACTTGACAATCTAAGGGAAAAGAGGTTGGTGCCCCTGAGTAAATAGACAGGTATTGAATGTTTTAAAAATTCTTGCAGCACACGCTTTGAAAATTGCTGATTTAGTGCAGTGTTTTTCATACTGCAGGCCATCACTAGTTGGTTGTGAAATCAATTTAGTGGGCCTCTAACAAACTGTTTCTTAATGAAATAGATTAGTATAGAAAGTAACAGAGAAAGTCACACATAGTAAAGCTAAGTATTATTTTGAGAAACCTTTCCAGTTCAGTTTTATACACACATGCACACACACAGGCTCTCTCACATATGCACATAATATAGTGTGTAATGTAGTATAAAATTACTGTAAAACCTAGTATCAGTCTAGTAATGATTGACATGGAGGTTGTTTCATTATTATAAATAATGCAGGGAACATGCATTCCCCCCTCATATTTGGAATTGTTTTCTTAGTATAACTTCCTAGAAATGAGGATATTGAGTCAAAGGATATGAGCATTTTAATTGATTTAGCCAAGTTACTGTCTTAAGAGCTATGTCCCAGTTCCTATTTAATAAATGCCATCTGTACTTTGTTCAGCATAGGTTATTTTTAACACAGACATTTTTTTCGGTGCATTATATATGTGACATGTATTCTTGAACAAAATGGGATAATTTATTTTTTCCCAAGTAATATAAAGTGAACACTTCCCTATTGTACAAAATATTCTTCTCTACCCACAATCCTCATTCTAGGGGCGGCTTTTCTTGGATGGAGGGTGTGAAGGGTGACTGCTCTAGTAACTCTCACCCGCCTTTATGATTTATACCATGTGTACTTTGCTTATTTCTTTATCTTTCAATTGGCTTTTTGAAAGCTTTTTATTGTTAACTAATTTTAGACTTGCAGAAAACTTGTAAAGATACTTTCCCTAATCTTATATAACTATGGTACAATTATTAATGGGTATAATGTAAGCTATAAACCTAGTTAACTAGAGACTCGATTTGGATTTCACTAGTTTTTTCCACTAAGGTCCTTTTTCTATTCCAGGATCTATCTAACCCAGGAGACCCCGTTACATTTAGTTGGTGTGTCTTTTAGTCTCCTCCTATCTATGGCGGTTCCTCAGTCTGTCCTTGTCTTTTATGACCTTGTCACGTTTGAGGAGTACTGGTCAAGTAGTTTATATAATGTGCCTCAAATTAGGTTTGTTTGATTTTTTTTCTCATAATTAGATTGAGTTTGTGGATTTTGGGGAAGAACACCATAGCTTTCCCCACTGTCAAGTTCACTGTTTCTGTCAGTGTAGTTAATAAATAGCCTGAAAGTGTCCTGTTTCTCTTTAAACTTTTACCCACTAATTTTAGCAAAACAATACTAAAAGCAAATAAAACACTTATATACCTTCTTTAGCATTGGTCTAATCAATGGGATCAGTGAAACTGGGGTTAATAGCTGGTTATCTTTATTTCTTATGCACATAAAGAGAAATATAAAAATACTGGTAATTAAAAAAAATGTTTTTCTACATACCACTTATGGTCATCTTGTATATCCGCTATATCTTGGAAATCCTGGACCACTCTGAGGTGCTAAGCCCCAAATGGTTTAGGTTCTATGGTGATATTGTTGATCTCTTATTAATGAGATTGATTAGCTGGTTGGTTGGTTTCATTAGTTCATATATTAAAATTTTTTCAGTTGTTCTTTGAACAGAGCCCCAAGCAAGGATTCCGAATTAAGATATAGTTCTTCCTGAAGACTGTTAGAGGCGAGAAGGAGACTACAACTGAATTAGCCTTGACGCACCAAATCGCAAGGCAGTGAGCACAGCTGGCGCTGGTGTAGCGGACTGCTCCACGGAGGACAGGGGTGGTGGGGAGAATCCAGTCCAGCCAGGGAAAACCCGGGGAGATGGCGTAGAGGTGACACAGCCTGAGTCCACATTCCCTGGCTTGGCCCAGAACTTATTTTGTGGGATACTCCTTTCCCAGGCCCGAGGGATTTTCTTGGTTATATCATGGGAAAGCCATTTGAGTCCACATTCCTTTTATTTCTCATCTCCTTTCCTCCGACTTTGTACCGTGCCTCTCCATTCTGAACCTTTGGTCATGACAGATAAAGATCTTGGTTGAGCCCTCATTGGGTAGCTCAGTTGGTTGGAGCATCATCCTGATATGCCAGGGTTGTGGGTTCGATCCCTGGCCAGGGCACATACAGGATGTAACCAATGGATGCGTGGATAGGTGGGACAACAGATCAGTGTTTCTCTCTCTCTTTCTCTCTCTCTCTTTCTTCCTCTTTCTAAAAATCAATAAAATAATAATAATAATAATAATAATAATAATAATAAAGATCTTGGTAGAATTCAGAGTTCTAAGCCAAGTAAGCATGAGAAGCCCATTCTGAAATGGTAAAATGGTACTTTTAGAGGCACCTGGCATATTGGCTCCCTGGTACAGTCTTTCCTGGCACCCAAACTGTGTTTATGTAGCCAAGTGTGAAGATGCTTGGACTTAAAGAGGGCCAGTGGTTAGGGGCCTGTGGATTTGAGAACTTCCAGGAAGTTAGCATTAGATAAGCATTGTGACAGATACTCCAAGAGGCTGGATCAAGCCACTGAGCACCTTGAGCCCCGGGGACCCGAACTTTGAGCTTCATGTTGAGGGTTGTGAGCTGAGGGCAGGTGAACTGGGGCTGGAAGGCTGGCATACCGAAGGAGAGTGTGCCTGGCTGGCCTGAAGACGTTCACTGACTGTTTCACCACAGGGCAGTGGGGTCTGTCATAGCATAATTACAGGCTGAGTCCCACACTTTCCTAGTTCAGAGCCTTAGGGTTGGTTGGGGGGATGTAGTTCAGAGGGTGAGGGGTGAGATATGGGTGGGATTAGGGTGGGAATAAGGACCTGGGAGAATTCCCTTCCATAAATGCTAGGACTTCTATGTAGAATGGGCATTTCTCTGTTTTCCCAGGAAATGTGTAGCAGTGGCCAGCTCGCTGGAGGTCCTGCCAGATGTGGCTCTCAGACAGAGGGGGCTGGGACGGCCATCTGGAGGGAGACATTTGTTTTGTTGGTTCAAAGGCCCCAGTAGTCCCCATGAAGAGACTGCTTGATTTGCAATAGGCAGATTGTTTTCCAGGAGAACTTAGATATTGCCAGTTCTTCTGCTTTGTAAAGGAGGCTTTGTCTTGGACGATGGCTAGGAGTGAGTCCCTGGCAGAGCCTCAGTCTTTTTCCAGGCACTTCTCGGGCCTTTTCCTAATTTCCCCCTCCTGTGGTTGGTACCCTTCTTCTCTCCCCAGTCTTCCCTTGGCCGGAAGCCCGAGTCTCCTATCTTTTCCTCCAGGAAAGGCTGCCTTTGGTGAGGAGTCTTCTGTCTGATCCCAGGCAGATGACTCCAGAGCCCCAAGCCAGGGCCTCTGCTGAAAGGTGGCAGGGGTGTCCAACCTTTTGGCGTCTCTGGGCCACACTGGAAGAAGGGTTGTCTTGAGCCACACATTAAATACATTGTGACACTTTATCACAAAAAACATCTCATAATGTTTTAAGTAAATTTGCAATTTTGTGTTGGGCCGCAGTGAGCCACCCTGGGCCACATGTGGCCCATGAACCGCAGGTTGGACCCCCTGTTTAGATGGAGACTCTGTAGCCTCTAAAACAAGCCCCTGCTGCTACTTTGAGCTCATTCAGAAAGCAGCGGGGCTAGGTCACTGCAGTAGAACAATGCAATAGGACATTCAAGCTAGAAGGGCTATTGGAGAACAGCTAGTTCCAACAACCCTCACTCTATGCAGGAAAAAGCTGAGGCCCTAAGGGGTACAGGGGCTTGCTAAAGCTGTCCGCTGCCCTAGCAAGCCTCACTTGGGTTCCAGTGTACTGGCTCTCTACTTCTGCATTTTTAGCTCCCCCCACCCCTGCCCACCACTGCACATTGCCTCTTAGGGATAGAAAAGGAAAATTGTAAAGCCCTAAAAGGGCTCTTGTGCAAAACCTAACTGCTCCCCTGGAAGCCAGAGCCTGGTGTAGGAGAACTGGGTAGGACCCACGCTGATTCCCGACGACTTGGGTAGAACTGGATGTCTTCAGGGGAGATGCTGCTGGACCCTGATCTGGGGGGCACTGGGAGCTAGGCTCCCCAGAGGCATCTAATGGGATATTGCCTCTCTTAGGCATTCTAATATCCAACCAGCAGTATTAAAACAACAGCTTACTTTTCTCGAATCTTCCTTTGATTACAGAGTAAGGAGTGACTTTAAAAGATTTACTCTGCTCCTGTGTTTTCAACAGAATTTCAGTTGTTTTCAAAGAGACAAGAAAATATGATAAATTCTTCTCATGACCAAGTCTAGAATCTAATTATCATGGAATTTCAGTGGATAGACTTACATTATACCAACGTGGTACAATATAAGTCTATCCACTGAAACTCCCTCATATTATGTAGAGGATAGCTCTTTCTGCTTTTGTTTTTTGGTTTTTTTCAGGGATTCATTCATCCCACACACAGCAATCGGTTGCCCACTGTGAATGAAATACCATAGTAGATAGACCTCAGGGGGCTCACAGCTGTGAGGGAGACAGGGGTACAAGTAACAGTGTAAAGCAGTGTAAAGTGATTGCCATAATAAATGCACCTTCCGGCTGCTGTGGGCTTGCAGAGCAGACAAACAAGATTCTGCCAGGAGATCAAGAAATATTTCACAGAGGAGGTGTTAACTGAGTTTGGCCTTGAAGGCAATCAGATTTTGCCAGTTGGGGAAGGGGAGGCCCTCAGAGGAAGGTCACAGTGTGAGAGGTGCGGGGAGGGAGAGGAAACATGCTGTTGTCAGAGCACTAGGTGATGTGCTGTGTTTGTGCCTATAATGGGGTGGTGGTGGCAGGGGAAGAGTGGGCAGGAGACGAGGCCAGAAAGGGCTTTAGGTCCTGGTGGTACTGTATCTCATGAGAGGGGGTTGGGCTTAGTCACACTGCTCGTGCTGTTATTTGCACGTCATTATCCCTGCCTCCCAGACAGGAGTTTTCAAAATCTATTTTAGTAACGGAAAAACATTTCTTTTCAAACCTTTTACATCTATCTCCAGATTTTAAAACATCAATCGGTTGTCTCCCATATGTACCCTGACCAGCGATTGAACCCACAACCTAGGTATGTGCCCTCACTGGGAATCAAACCCGCAACCTTTTGGTGTTTGGGATGACACTCCAACCAACTAAGCCACCCCTCCAGGGCTCTTTTTATTACTTTTTATTTTTTTAAATTAACAGTGTATTTTCTGTATGCACAGTGCCTTGCACAGTGGAGGTGAGAGAAAGTGGTTTTGTCCCTGAATGGAGCCAACTCTAGAGAACCTTCTCATCTATGGAATCCGGGCCATTGCTGTGTCCCGTTTGGTCTGGCAGTGACACTGGTGGTGCCGTGCCCATGAGTGGGCACTCCGGCAATGGGAGAGGCTGTAAAACCCTGGAGTGCGTCCCCAGAAGAGTGACCTTACGAGGAAGGTTCTGGGAAACAGACCACAGGGAGGCTTTACAGGAATTTTTGGTTGAGCCAATAGGCGAGACACATGAGGAATGGAGATGTAATTACAGCTTGTTAGTCTATGAAAAAATACAATGAGTAACACGAAATAGCTTTTCTAAAGCTCCTTCCTGTAAGACGGGAAGAAATGGGTTTTTCTGCATTCGTGTAGCAAATATGTATTGAGTACCAGCTGTGAAGTGGTCCCTGTTCTAAATGTAGGGAATATGGTGGTTACCGGAAAACATCCCAGGTTCCTGCTCCTAAGGAATCATGGGGGAAGGCTGACATTAAACAAAAACTGCACAAATGCACAATAACAAATTATGGTGAGCACTGTGAAGGATAAATTTTCACCCAGATTGGAGGATCATGGAGGAGCTCTTTGAGCAGGTGAGAGGCAAGTCAAGGCATGGTGAGTAAGAGTCAGCCAGGCAAAGCTCGGGTGTGGGCAAGTGTCCCAGGCAAAGGAGAACAGCCTGAAAAAAATCTGGGAGTTTTTTTCTAGGGGAACTACAGAAAGGCCTATGTAGCCAGCATTCAGAAGGGAGGGCAGGAAATGTATTTAGAGGAGGCTGGAGAAGGATCATGTTGAGCCTCGTAGGTTGGGTAAGAATTTAGATTTTTATACTAAGTGTGGTGGGAAATGACAGGCTCTGGTGCAAAAGGTGATTCAGACAGCTCCGTGGAGGAGGAGGTGGAAGCTGGGGCAATTAGGCGGTTTTTGCAATAATTAAGGGGAAGGACTTGGGTGGCAATGGAGAGGGAGAAAAATGGACAGCTAAAACTCGCATTTTGGAAGTAGAATTATTTGGAATTGGTAAATGGATTGGTGTGGGGAGAGAGAGTTAGGGAGATGTATGTCTCCCAGCTTTCTGGCACAAGTATGTCTGTGGGCTTCTCCACAGATACTAAACCACTTAAGGCTGTAAAAGCCCTATCCTTCCAGACAGGACAAGTAGTATTGATCTGAATCCAGCCTCACAGAAGCATCAGGAGGATTCAGCTATCTGCTGGCTCCGCCCATTTCAAGGAGCTCAAACACAATAGCAGCACCCAAGCGAGGATTCCAGTTCTGCCGCATGGGGCCCTTCCGGTGTCTCCCCTGGCCTAAGGAACCTGTATAATTCCAGCACGCCACTAGGGGGAGCATGGCCTGCATTCTGTGTCTGGTCTGGAGGGCTTTTTGAAGTTTAGATTGCTTTAAAGACCGGCTTATATCAGCTTCAGTGCTTGGCCCTGGCCCCTGGCCCCTCATACTTCTTGGAAAAATGCCTGACACATGGCAGGTGCTCAGTAAATCTTGGTGATAATATTAAAACTGTGAATAATACCTTTATTTTAGGAATGGATGGGCGTAACCTCTTCTTTCTCAGTGTGAACACTGGGCGAGCGGAATGTGCACTTTGAGAGTCAGGAAAAATGCTGAGGGACACCTGTTGGGAGTGGCAAGAGGGAAAAACTTTACTGATTTGTTGGTCTTGAGCTTGCTGTTTCATCCTCTCTTTCTTCGCAGACTTGGGACACAGTGGGGGATTCCTGAGCTGGTTCTTGGGTCAGATTGGGCGTTTCAGTGTGTACCCTTTTTGAGGCTCTTTGTCCTCTTCTTGGGCAGGGGGTTGGGGGTGGATAACAACTGTCCCAGGTTTTTGTTGTTTGTTTGTGGTGAAGAGCAGCTGAGATGATTGAAGTTCTTAGCTCAGTGCCTGATTTAAGGAGAATGCTGTCACACATTATCTCTATGTTCATCTCAGCCCTATCAGTTGTGAGAGGCTTTGTAGATGGGAACTGGAGGTTAGATGACTTGCCCAAGGGCACAGGGCTAGTGGTAGAGCCAGGCACTGCCAAGGTCTTCTGATTCCTCTGCCTGGTGCTCTTGGAACTACTGTACTCAGTATATGTGGAAGAGAGTAGAAAGGCTTGGATATGATTTCTGGATTTGATGTTGTCTGATTCTGTGACCTGGGGCAAGTCATTTGATCTCTCTTTTAGATTAAAAAAAAAAAATCTGTTAAATTAGTATGATAATGCCAGCCCTAACTCTCAGGCTTACTGTGTTGAACAGGTGAACCAAGATTTGCTTGAGTATTTTGGAAAAGTGTAAGATAATTTATAGCTAAAGGGCAGGACTTTTTTCCCCTAAAGTGTGCACCAGTCCTCCCACATCTCGTAGATGCTATCATAAGAGTCTTCAGACTAAAAGGATGATGGTCAGGCCTACCTCACCATCACTCAGAAAGATTACCCACCTTCCCCTGGGAACCCAGCCTTGTATTTCATAACTGGTTATCTAAAAGTTGTTAGTTTGTAATATCTGATGGCAGTGTACTTTAGTGGAAAGTGCAGTGGACTAGAGGGCGGCACGCTGGTCTCTACTCTTGGTTCTTTGACTGCACAGCTGGCTTTGTAACTGGGGGCAAAAGAGTTGCTCTCTCATACCCTCAGTTCTCCCATCTATAAAATGGCGATAATAATATCTGTCCAGTGTATTTCAAAAGGCTCTGAGGATCAAACAAAATACTGCATGTAAAAGCATAAATGTACACAGGGGTATTAAACTTCAGGGCCTCTGCTTTGTCCCGTGCCCTGTGCCAGCTCTTGGCCGGGGGTGGTGCTCTCACTGGCCATGACAGCAGCTCACAGGAAGCCTGGGCTATAGCTGCAGGCCCAGAGCAGGAAAGAGAGATGAGGATGTAGTTGTATCGCCTTTGTTGCTTGGGCTATGACTCTGGACTTGCCCAGGACTCTTACTGGTCCTGATCTAGTGTCTTTCCTCTCCATTGCAGGAAGATGAGAGACTGCTTGGGCTCCAGCACTAGTACCATGAGTCCCTGCACTGGTTAAAGCCATCGCCACGACCTGGGCAGGCAGCAAGGTAAGCAGAGAGGCCAGTCCAGGCGAGCTCCTGGGATGTGAATGCATTTCTGCCTCAGCTGCTGCCTGGAAAATCCCAAGTGCACAAACAAGTCAAGGCAATGCATCTGGGTCCACCTAGCCACCATTCTCCAGGACCCAGAGAAAGGGCTTGCCTCCCCTCCGAGTGCTCCAGCTAGCTCCCTGCTGCTCCCCCCACCCCCGCCCCGCCGGGATTCTTCCAGGTTATAAAGAAAACGAGACACCGGAGGGGAGGAAAACAACTCCACTCACTGTCTTCTCCCTTCTCCCCTCTGAGCTGTTTAAGCAAGTTCCCAGGAGCAGCCCAGAGCCCTTGTTTGACTGGAAGAGAGGTAGGAGGAGTGGAATGCGTGCAAAAACCAAGCTGATCAAAAGACAGTGCTGTTTCATGGAAGCCTCCCAGAACTGAGAGAGAGAGAGAGAGAGAGAGAGAGGGGGAGAGAGAGAGACAGAGAGGGAGAGAGAGAGAGAGAGAGAGAGCAATCGAGCTAGCGCTGGCGAGAACAGGGTCTCCATGACAACTGGCCTGGCCGGCTAGCCGAGCTCTGCTCATTTGGCTGGAAGGAGCGCCACGAAAGGTCAGAGGAAGGAGCTGTGGGAAGCTCGCAGCAGGTATCAGAGCTAAGTGAGTGGATTTGGGGGCCCCTGGCTCCCTAACAGACTGTGGTGTGAGCCAAACTCTGCCGAGAATGGAGTGGGCAGGAAAGCACCGGGACTTTCAGGTAAGGTCAGCTCCGGGCTCGGATTGTTTTTCCTCCTTTCCTGGCCATAGTCTTGGGCTGTTTTCTGGGAGGCAGGCGAGTGTCTGTACTCTCTGCTCAGGGTTAGGGGCTCAGGAATGATGTCATGCTCCAACAGTTGGATTCTATTAGCTTAAGGAGGAGGGGTACAGCCAAGTTTCTTGACTTTGCAAGTCTAGCTGATCTCACTTTCACTGAACCTGAAGTGTTTAGACTTCACTATAGAAATCATTGTACTTTTATTTAGAACAAAAGCTTAGGATATTTTACAGGAAGAATCTGATACAGAGAAAGTGAGGTATCATCACTCCAGCATTGTGACTGTAGTCCTTACGTGGAAACTCCAATGTCTTTTGGGTGGCTAGGTTTGTTCTAGCGAACACTGTCTGTTTTGTCTCTTGATACTGCTGTGTCTGACCCGTAATGGAAAAAAAAAAAAAGCTAATTAACTCAGCTAAGAGCCTGTAGGGGGTTCCAAATCTCTCTGGAGCAGTTATTAGGACGGAGGGACTGTCTCAGGGATATCAGAACTGGGGTCCGCGTGCGTGTGTGCGCCTACCAGTCAGTGCCTACCAGTCTGTCTATCTTTCTCTTCCAGGTAGCTTGGTAAGAAGCAAGCTATGGTTCCTCATTAATAAGGTCCATCACAGCCTTTCCCTAAAGATATATGGGTGGTGGGGGGAGGTGGGGGCGGTCTTGTGTTGGAGGTCCTGCAAAGAGGTTTCTTATCCAGATATGTGAGTGAGTTCTCAGTGGCAGCTGCTAAGAGCTAGGCTGCCTGAGGAGACATGAGGTGCCCGGAGTAGTGCCGATGGAGTCTGTGGGTTAGTATTTTAACCAGATCTCAGGGCACGCAATGGGTTTCTACCTCGTTTGTCCTCTGTTTCAGTAAAACTAGTTCTGACCTAGCAGTGCGGTGTGTGGTGAGCTCAGTGTAGCCTAGGAGCAGAGACTCAGTCAGAAAGGCACTTTCGTAAGTGAAGCGGGGGCTAGGTTGTCAGCGATCTTATTAGGAGGATAAATGCAGTGGATGCTTTTTGCCGTGGAGGCCCATCAGGAGGTGTGTTTCTACTTCAGCCACATTTCATCTTAAACTCACTCCTGGGCCTCAGGCAACTTTGGTTTCTCTGTGGGGTGAAGGGACAGCTGCTGTCCTGGCTCTTCGGTTTTTCTTCTTGAACTTTCTGAACAGAATATCTTTTGTATTCGGGCAAACAATGAGGGGGCCTTCTGATTCACTCCGGGCCAGCTGGCCAGTGAAAGCACTGGCCATCGCCACCTCGGGCTCCCCACCTGTGTGTGTGCGTGCCCGAATTTTGTGGCCACAGGGTCCATAAGGGTGAACCCAGTGGCCCTGGACCTCAGATGGGCCTCTTCTAAAATGAGACCTCTTTTCACCACACTTCAGGGACCCTCTGCCTGGGTGAAGTGCATTTTGCTGGGGGGGATATGACATAACACTGGTGGTTGGAATTAAGGTTGCAAGGTGTGAGGTGGAGGCCCTGTGTGGTGGTGGGTGATGCAGACCCAGGATATCAGTTCTCCTCCACTCATGTGGCTGTAGGTGGGGCCCTCTAATTCTGTCACCCCCACCCGTGGGAAGAGGCTAGCAGGTGACCTTTCTTTGGGTGTTATAGACAAATAATGGGTTTGGGGTTAGGAGACTTGAGTCCCTGGCCAGGTGCTCAAGGTGGACGTGGGCAATCCCCTCAGCCTCTCTGACCTTCAGATTTATTAGCTGTGTGATGGAAAAAGATGATAAAAACCTTTTCACAGGATTGTTGGGTGAAGCAAATGAGATAGTTTCCATGAAGGAAGTTTAAATAAGTCAAGTCCTATGTAGTGCAAGATGAGTCGGAGTTTGAAGGGTGGCCCAGCTCTCCGCTGGAAAGCCGCTTTGCCTCCCTGCTCTGGTTTCCCCATTTATAACGCGCTCTCTTCTCTTCTGCGTTTGTAAATAAAAATGAGAAAAGCCTTAAAAGACTTCAAGATGTTAAAGGAAAAAATAGTGCTTTCTTGGGTTGGGAAGTTCAGAAAGAGTGGTGTTCACTGTAGATTCTGAGCCTCACGGGTGATCCTTCAGAGAGGACCCTTCCTCAGGTCATCTGACTTACGTTTCGGGACAGAGGAGAGGGCTTCCGGGAGACCCTGTGCTTACGCCATGTCCCTTCGCTAGCTGGCAGTTTTGACGTCCTAAATTTCAGTAGCTGGAGGAGAGGGTCCTGCTTGCCAGGGCTGGTTCCCTCCTCCTGCTCGGTTCGGCCGGGGAAGCCTCCCTGAGAGGGCACAGAGGCCTCTCTGCTCCGTTCAGGGCTGGAGAGGCAGGGTTCTAACCGGCAGGAAGAGTTACTGCTCTGCCAGGCCCCGTGGGGGTTGGGCAGCTCTTTCAGGAACTCCTGTGGCTGCAGCTTAGAGGGGAACAAGAAAGAAAGAAACAAGGAAGTGGGAATTCCAAGGGCAGAGATACTTGATAGGCCGTGGGACTGTGCCAAGGCACAGAGGTACAGGGGAGGGGCGACACCAGCAAGGGCATCTAAAGTCTGTCCCCAGGGAGCTGGTGGGGCTCAGGGTATACTAGGTGGGAACATAGGATGGGCCTGGGCACCCATTGGGGCTTCAGCTTTTATTGTCAGACCGGGAAAAACCTGCCAGCCATGCCTTGGTGTGGTGGCTGGGAAGAAGCCCCTAAAAAAACCCAGAGTAGGCAGATTTTTTTTTTTTTTTTTTTTTAACAACAGAGGCCTTTGTCCAGGTGAATCATGTCACAGCAGCTTCTAAGGCCTGCAGGAGAAGTTGTCCACAGCTTAGACTGGGGCCGCAGCTGCTCCCCACTCCTGGTCAGTCCAGCTTCCCAGAGCTGAGTCACAACTTGGATCCATCCATATTCCTTAAGGATTAAAAAGTAACATTCCTGTTCTCACTCTCTCTCTCTCCCCCTTCCTCTACTCCCCTTCCTGCATACTCTTCCCCTGGGCCCCCCTCTTAAAATTAGGATGATCAGTTACCCAAGGGAGGTGAATCTTTGAAATACCTGGGAGGACAGGTCAAGAGCATCCTTAATTCTACTGGCTCTGCTCCTGCCCCCGGAATGAAGGGCTTGGGTGTGTAGTTGGGAGGGACACCCCAGACTCCAAATATCATGGCCACACTGCTGGCCTGGAACTAAGAGAGGCTGCACTCCATTCCCGACCCCCTCTGACTCTGAGAACTATTTGGGGGAGGCCTGCTTGGCACCTGAGGGAGGTGGGAGGGGCCGAGTCCTGGGCCTTCCAAGCACCTTTCAGTAGGCCGGTGGGACTGCGAGACGGAAGAGCATGCCTTCCTTGTGCTTCTCTTGGCTGTTACCTAAGAGACTCCTGATTTCCAGTGTTGGGCCTGAGGGAGTTTTTGAGGCAGCCAAGCAAAGGGAACATGTATGTGAGCCTGCAGGAGGCCAGGCCGCCGCCCCGCAGAGCCCTGGATCAGCCTCCCTTCTGTGTTCTCCATTGGCTGAGGAGGAGAGGGTGTTTAGGGCAGGCAGGGGGAGGGGGAGGAGAAATCTGCTGGCAGATAATTGAGTTCTTTGAGTTAGAGGAACCATGGAAAGTGGAGAAGGGGCCAGGAGGGCATGAAAGAAAGAAAGAAAGGAAAAAAAAAGACCATCTGGCATAGTCTGCAGGGATTTCTCTTTAAAGCCTGTGGGAAGACTTGAATTAGCGAGTGCCTTCTTCTGGGGGCGGGGGGGTGGACTCCGTGCATCTATTTCATTCTGGGAGGGGACACTGCGTCCTTGTGTCTCAGGTGGATGGGGGAATGCTGGGCACATCTGTCATTTGTCTTAGGGGAACCTGCCACGTCGTGCTGTCTGAAAAAATCTGGGGTCTCTGTTTCTAGCTGTAGCCCCTAGAGCACTCCCGTGTGTGTGTGTGCACATGTGGAGGGGGGAGGAAGATGTTAAATGAGTCTAGACTACATTACTGAAGGATTTTTCCAAAGATCCCTTCTCTTATTTTTTTTGGCTCTGGTACACTGTTGTTGAGGGGCTGTTGAAATTATCACAGTATTCTTCTCATCTAAAAGCTGCCTGAATGGTGATTACACTTTCCCTAAAAAGGGTGAATTATATGCAATTAGGGTATGAAGGCCCTTCTCAACCAAAGCTGGTCTGTTCCTAAGGATTTTTTATGAAACCACCCTACGTTTTCAAAGATCCAGACCCTTGTTCTGTGTGACTTGTCACTGAAAGGGTTTGTATGTGAACTGGAGACTGACCAATAGGAAGCAGCACAGCGAATGAAGGACCATTCGGGAAAATGGAGATAAACGGAAGGTTATGGGGATCAGGATCTGAAACATTAGAAGGCTTACTAGAGGGACAGGAGAGAGAGGCCCTGGGGAAGAGGATTGGAGAGAAGGTAGTTCCCAGGGCAGCGGGGGTATAGCTAAAAGAGGGTACCTGAGTGGACCTAGGAGGCCTTCACAATTGGCCTGCCCCCAGGGGACTCAAGGAGACAGTGTTGTATAGGTTCTAGCAAGTGCTGGGAGGACAGGGGTAGGCGGGGGTGGCTAGCAGTGGGGTTGACACCCCCGTTCACTTGCTCTCGGGCTTGGCAGCATGTCTGGTGCCCATATGCTCTCTTGGTTTGTTCACCCATTTAGTCACTGAACACAGAGGATCAGGGCCAGGAGCTGGGTAGGATCTAAAATAGTATCACGTGTGGGACCTATCCCCATGTATATTGCATTAGGTGTTGTGGTGATTTCCTCCCCAGGGTGAGCCTCTGTCCGTGTGATTAAGAGAGAAGAAACATAGTTAGATCTGCTGAAGTCTGGGGTTTTGGCGGTAGGGTTAACGGCCATCTCATGCTTTAGGCCAGGAGAGAGGAGGAGGGTCCAGCTCTTAGATGCTGATTTAAAGTACTGTTTGAATGATGGAAGAGAGCCAGCTATAAAGGCTTGGAAATATGAGGAGGGTGAGGGTCCTCGGCCTGTGTCAAAGCGGCTTGGAGAGAGTCAAAGGATGGGGTGCAAGGAAGGAAGTAACAGGAAGAGGGAAATGGGAGAATTGGAAAGAAAACTATAAAGTCAGCTAGGCTTTAGAACTCCTTCGCTTTGTTCAAGGAACTGAATTTTGGTGTGATCACTTGGGTCTTGGAACACAGGCCCCCTTACGGAGTTCTGATCACTGAGTTTTATAGATTGCTTTTAGATGAATCAACCTGTGACGTGCTTGTTCAACTAGATGCCCTGAGTGTGTGGTGCTGCCTTCGAGAGGCTCTGGTGGAACCATTTGCACTTGATAGGAGTATTTTACAGTCAGTGCACTGCAGTGACTACGAGCTAGAGCTCAGGGGTCTTGTAAGCCTACATGTAGAACCTGACATTGCTGTTTAGTAGCTACGTGATCTCAGGCTAGTTATTTAATCTCTCTGAGCTTCAGTTTTTGGTGAGGCATCTGTAAAATGGATACAATAATAGTACTTAGCTTACTAGAGTTGTGGTGAAGATGAAATGAGATGATACCTGTAAGGCTCTCCACCCAGTGCCTGGCACATAAGAAATGTTCAGGGCTTTCCATTATTAATATCGACTTAGAGCAGCATTTTCGAGACTGTAAGGTGGCATCTCCTCATCAGGTTGGAGTTAGTATGCTGGGAAGGTCAAGCCAGATTCTTCTTTTATCAGGAGTTTCCACTTTGCGCTTTCTTCCTCTTTCTGTCAAGGCCCCAGGAGAGCCTCTGAGGTGGTCCTTCTCAACCCGGTGCCACAGGCTCAGCATTATCTTCCCATAGGAAGCTTACCCTTCCCCGTCAGGGGACACTAGCACATCCTCTTGCCGGCCCCTTTCCTGCAGGCCAGCCCATGCAGGGCTCCTAAGGTCCTCCTTAACCAGGCTTTGGAGGCCCTTCACCAGCTGCTGTCGGTGCCCTGGACACAGAACACCCCAGCGCTCCTCTCTCCACTTCCGTGGATTCCACCGACGCACCCCAAAGACCTAGCTTAGAGCACGGGCTTTGCAGCCCGCTCTGGGGGCTCGTCACCTGGCTCTTCTTCTTATTACCTGTGGACCTCTGGCGAGTTAACCTCTGTCAACTTTAGTGTCTTCATCTGTAACTTGGGAGTGTTGTCACCCATCCCAAAGCTTTGTCGTCGGGGTAAATGAGTGTGTTTATACAAAGCACTTAGCTTAGTTCCTGGCACAAATATGCTCTCAGTAAAAGTTAGCTGCTGCTGCTGCTGCTGCTGCTGCTGCTCGAGATCTCTCCTGCCTGTGAAGTTCTTCGCCTGCATAGGCCGTGGGAAGAGCCCCGGCCAGGTGGTCAGCAGATCTAAGCTTTAGTCCTGGCTCTGTCTGTGACTTGCTGGGTAATCCTGGGAAAGTGACTTGGCTTCTCTAGGTTTCAGTTTCCACTTCTGGATAGTGGGAGGTTTGGATTGAGTGTTTCCATCAATATTCTGACTTACTTTTCCAACTAGACCCCCTGAAGTTCTACGGAATTAACTATAATATTCTCTACATTTTATTTCCTCAAATATTTGAGGAAATTAGTAAATTTTTTTTTACCCCCGTCAGCTGGATTCTAGGAAGCATTTCTACCTGGTGCTCATACCTTGGAGAGCTGGGAACTTGTTCTCAGATGCCCAGGGCTTGGCTGCAACACCTTGCCAAGAGGCTCCAGACCCTTAGTGAGCTAGAGAACCCACCAGGGCCCTAGGACAGGAGGTGGGTTTCACTTCGTGCCCTGGGAGAACCCTGGTCGACAGTGGGGAATACTTATTTGTTCTGCTGTGTAGACTTAGACCAGCTCCATGAATAAATACTGCCATCACTGTTTCCTCCCCTCAGTGGGGAAAAACGGCAGTGGTTTGTGACTGACCTCCCCCCCCACCCCCCTGCCCCTTTAGAGTTTTGAGTGAGCCAGTTGTGCTCAAAGACAAACCCGTGTGTTAGGGGAAGAGTCATCCAATGAGAGAGTGATGTTTAAAGCCTGGGCTCTGGACTGTTGGGGGTCAGATTCTGGCTCTGCCACTTACTAGCTGTGCAACCTCGGATAACTAACTTAGCCTGTTCCTGCCCTAATTCCTCTTCTGTAAAATTTCATCGGGTTGAGAGGCCTAAGCTGAGAGTAATAGTACCTTATATCTAGTGCTGAATGAAATGTGAGCAATGGTTTTACTTGTTAGTTCATTGTAAAGCCAAGCAGAGTCTCTGAGTTTGTAATCTGTAGGAGGGTTGTTCTACTGAGAAACGCGAAGTGTTATCTTCTTCCTCTATGTCTTAGGCAGATATCTAGGATCAGCAGTGTTATCTTCTTCCTCTATGTCTTAGGCAGATATCTAGGATCAGCACGGTAGTCGTAAGTGTCTCCCAGCCAGTACCTAGGCAATGGCTCCTGGGCCTTGCTGTGGTCAAGAAATATATAAACCGGAAGGGAAGTCTGGCCGAACCAAAGGTGCATGTGGGTTGAAAGGTCCCTCTCTGATGAGTAATGCATGTTGTATGGCATGGGGCAGGGACGTGAGCGAGAAGGGAATGGGCTAAAGGAGAGTGTAAACCCCCAGGCAGAGAGAGCTAGATTATGAAGAGAGGGCAGGTGGTTGTGGCAAGTTATCTTCTTAGGAGACAGGTTGACTCCCTGGCCCCAGGTGAGCTTTGCCCCAGCAGCAGCCACGCAGCTCACTCTCAGAGGAGCCGTGGGTTGAGATGAGGAGGCTCTAATCTGTTCCTAACAAGAATGAGTAGCATGCATAGCTTGGTGCATCTTATCTTCAAGTGTAATTATAAAGAGATTTCCTTCTCCGACTGCAAGAAACAGGACCTTTTGCTGCCAAACTTAGCAGTGTGTTTTAAGTCCCTCAAATCTCTTTTGAGTGCTACCAAAGCTCTCAGCTTTGTTGTTATCTCTTGTTGAAATATAGCCTGAAAAGGTCATATCAACAGTGCCAATTTATGGGCCTGCTGAACCCAGGCAGGCCCAGGGCAGAGTGGGGAGTTCCTGGGAGTAGGTGCTTCGCAGAGTTTCCCTTTGAGTGAGGCTGTTTATAATTTCAGGTTCCTTTTGTTTTAAGAGACCAAACTCTGCAGATTAGGGTCAAACGTTTTATTTCTTGTTTTGCTTCTGTAGGCTCCCCCAGGCAAGAGCTTAGACTCCATAGCAGCTCCCTATACCATCAGGAGAAGCTTAACCTTGATACTTACAGTATGCCCCACACTCCTTATTGGAGGCAAGCTTTCCTGGCACAAAGTTGTGCCAAGATCCCCAATCCTTTTTGGTTTATTACCAATTGTTGACCTACTGTGTGTTCTGAAGGAGTGATTAAAAATGGTGAAGACCAGATGGTGTACAAAATACACATGAGGCTTTGTTCTTACTTGCAAAGACCTGAGGACTAGAAGGTCAGATCCCGTGTGTATGTGTGTGTCACTTGGCAAATAGATGTGAATAGGTAAGGTAACTAAAGGACCTGCCTGACGCTGGCAACTATAAAGAAGTGTGATGCCTGAATGCAAGAGGAAAATACCTGGGGCAGCTGAGATGAACTTGGCAATGGCAGTGACCATGGCTTGCGGTCTGGGACTTGACTGACTCAGCTGCTGTGTTCAGAGAATTTAGGCTTTGGAATTTAAAAAGGGAAGAGAACACTGAAGTTCCTTATTTTCTTTGCCTTATTCTAACCCCCAATTCACTCACCCCTTTGGGTTCAGACATAAATGGAAAGACTGCCAGAGAAGTTGCTGTTTTTAAAATAGAATGGGTTCCTGTCTCTCTTGAGTTTGTCATCACTGTGCTCAGGATTGAGTTACTGCTCAATTGTCTGGCAGAGCCAGCTGTGAGGATGCTGCTGGTAAGAAGCAGGGTGGGTTTTGTTGACTCTTGAGTCAAGTGCCCAAAGGGAAGTGGCAGGGATCAAGTGAAAAAGACAATGAGAAACTGGAAATTTTCGTTTTATTTAAATCTCATTAAATGGAAATAGAAAAGCTTTTTTTTCAATCACAGAACCCCACAAGTGTTTGGTAAACCCAGGTGGATTTCAAAACCAGTGCTATCTAGACTTCCTTTAACCTGAAAATCACCCAAGGTCAGATGTCTACATAGCTTTGCTGGAAGAAGTTGAGCCCTGAGAAGCTGTAGACACTAAAGGAGAAAACCAGGGCAGTATTTGCAGTTTGCCGCAATAAGAAAAATTGGCGGGGGCAAAAAGCCATGGAGATTGCTTTGGAGCACCTGTGATGGCCTCCCAGCCCCTGAGAGCAGTTCATGTTTTGTCAGTGGGAGAGTGGGGATAACGTGATCTTGCTGTGTTCCCCAGGAGTTTGTTTCTCCCCAGCCCTTTGTCTTTTTAATTTACGGTCTTTCCCGTAAAAAAATCTGATATTCTACGGCCACCACTTAGTTGGAGAAAGAAGGGGGCTGGGGACTGTCCAACTCTGCTTCTCTTGTTTAGAAACTGAATTTATTTATTCATTCAATACATTTTTTTTTTTTTGAGTATCCATTTTGTTCTAGGCACTGTTATGAATGCTGGAGGTGAACAGATAACTAAGACAGACAAGACCTTGTATCACGGAGCTTAAAGTATAGCAGGGAGCAGCCAGTAAACAAGCAACCAAATCAATAAATGAGATACAGATCGTGATAGGAGCTGTGAAGGAAATAATGGTGCTGTGAAACAGAGCAACAGGAGCTTGAGAGCATTTTCAAAAGAAAAGTTAGAGAAGGTCTCTCTGAGAATATGACATTTGAGCTGCAAGTTTCAGGAAGAGAAGAAGCCATGAGGGTGCAGCTTTGGGGGAAGTAGGCTCCTGAGAGAGGGAGTAGCAGAGGCCAAGCCCCTGAGGTAGGAAAGAGCTTGGCATGTTGGAAGAACATAAAGTCATCGTCGCTAGAATACAGGGAGCCCCTGGATGTAGGGTGTAAGATGTTGGTAGAGGCTAGTTCAGGCAGTCTTTTGGCAACAGTTAAACATTTGGAGAACCAATACAAGGGATATATATATATATATATCCTTTATATATATATATATCCTTTATATATATATATAAACTTTTGAGTCTGGGTGGGAGAAAGAAAGAAACACTGATTTGTTGTTTCACTTATTTATGCTTTTTTTGGGTTGATTTTTGTATGTGCTCTGTGCCCCGACTGGGGATCAAACCTGCAACCTTTGGCGTATCTGGACGGTGCGCTAACCAACCGAGCTATTGGAGAGGTGGTTGGGTAACAGGAGCATTGAATTTGATTGTCTGAGAAGAATCAAGGATACAATATGGGCAAACAGCAAAGGCCTGGAGTGGGGAGTGGCACAGAGCTGACTAGCTAAAGGAAGTTGAGTAAGTACTCAGTTCTGCATATTTTTGGGGATCAAGCAAGTATGTGTTTTAAAATTTTCTGTAGATCTTAAGTTAGTGCTGTGTCATTAGTAGAATGCTTACTCTCTTCTAGGCATTGTGTTACACTGGGCATTTTCCCTTGCATCATTTTGGTAAATTCTCACAACAGTCTTCGAGTGAACTTGTTGATATTCTCATGTCTGCAGATGAGGAACTCAGAGTGGCTGACATGCGTAAAATGTAAAGCTAAGTCCGTATGACCCCAAAGGATGTGCTTTTTGTACACCTCCACTCTGATCTCTATGCCAAGTGTACCTCCTTTTAGTTAACTAAAAGAGTTAAGGAATATTTTTTCCTGGGTTGTTATCTGTTGTTTACTGCCATGTTCTCCTTTCTATCCATTGGAAGCTGGGATGGATTTTGTGGAGTTGAATGAGGTGTTTTTTTGTTTGTTTGTTTGTTTTTTCAAAAAGACTTGAAAACAGATAACCCGACTCACCACTCTTTACCTAGATAGGAAGAGTGATGGTCTTTTTCATTATTACTCCACAAGTAGTTAGATGTCTTAGATTATGATTCTTCCTGTTTTAGGTAAGAAGATGGAAAGTTTTTTTTTGAAAAATTAAAAAATTTGTCAGTAAACTAGCATTTATAAATAAACTCTGATTTCTTGGGTGACACATCTCTTTCAGAGTCTCCTGGTTTGTTGGGAATGTTTGAGGAAAGAAATTTATCAGGCCACAACTTTTCACTGGTTGGAAACTGAACACTAACTCATTTCTGTTGGTGGATACTTCTTTTTCAAGGGACTGATCCTGTTTGGATTCTGTTAATTAAGGGTTAGGATTCTGAAATGAAAATGTGGAGGTTGTTTATGAATGCTTATTCCTTGGTGTTCATGAGATCTGTGTTCAGCCAAGCCAGCTGGTTTTGTGATGGACAGAGCAAAGCGAGAATGAATTTCAGGTTCAGCACAGATTCTTGACACGTACAAGAATTTCTTTGGTTAAAAATGGGATTCTTCTTTCCTATCTTCCCTGTTCTTGTCGATGTTAGTAACTACTTTGTTTCTAAAGGAAAAGATAATGTGGTTAGGAAAGATTTCTTAGAGAGTGGTTTGTTTGTTTTTTTAAATCTTTAGCACAGATCCACTTGACAGACAATAGATGGTCACCCGCCATGAGCAGGTCCACACAAATGAGTTAGGGGATGAGGCTGAAAAGATTGGTCAAGGTCAGATCTTGAAGGGCTTGAAAGCTCTGTGAATTGGGGAATCGTTTTTCTTTTGAAAGAAGAAAAGGAACACAAATAGGATTTGGCTGGTAGAAAAGAAACCTTTATGACCATGTGGAAGGTAGAATTGGAGTGGGAGGAAATTTGTTTATATTATTGGGTGTAACTAAGAGGTGATATTCCAGTCCCTCAAAGTTAAGAGAAGTCTAGGGGCATTTGAACCCCACGTTGCAGAGCTCCCTAGAGCCGTAGAGCAGGGGCTTGCGGACTTGAGCATATGCCCTAAACTCACCTGGAGAGCTTGTTGCCAATTAGTAGTCCTGAAGTGGGGCCTGAGAATTTGTATTTTTAACAAGCTTCCGAGTGCTCCTGCTGCTGTTGTGGGCTGGGAACTGCTGCTTAGGAAGCTCAGCAGCTGAGATTCAAACCAGGCTGTGAGGGCCAGATGCTAATTGGTCTGCGTTCTTTCATTAACCTAGAATTTCATGTCTGTACCTTAGAATCTCTTGGGTGGCTTACCTTAAAACATCAACAGAGCCGTCCCCGTCACAATGACTTCTCACGATATCCATATCACTCCTGGATGAGGTTTCCAGCTATGTGCTTGTCTCTAAACAGCTCTTTGACTGATTTTTTTGGAACACGCCCATCCGGGCACTTGATCCTATTAGGATAAGTGACATGTATGCTGGGATAAGCTCCACGCCAGCCTCCACCCTTGCGCACAGCCTTCTGGGCTGGCTCAGCATAGCGTGTTCTGTTGATTAACCAGATTTACACAAGACATGCCTGGGAGATTATCTCTTTAGCTCCAGGGTGCAATTTCAAGGGCAAAGTCCAATATTGGTAGCTGATAGGCTGAGAACACCTGGAAGAGAGTCTTTCACTTGACTTTCACTGAGCCAGGCCTCAGTGCCTCTTCCCACAAGAGTCAGGTTTTCTACTTGTCTGCTACCCAAGCAGGGTACGTGGGGACGCTTCTTCCAGAGCAGCATGGCTCCAGGAACTGCCCCTTGCTGTTGACTTCAGGTCCTGTGGCTTCAGGTGACACGTTTGAGTCAGCATATATAACTGTCCTCTCTTCCTTGACACTCTCATTTCTTGAATCTTTGTGCTTGCTTCTCCCCTTGGGGAGAGGATCTTCATTTTTCCTTTGTGGTCAGTGACTCTTAGATTTTCCCCTGAGCCTCTCTCTCCTCTTCCTAAGCTTCTCATTAGTTCAGTACAGTTGTAGATTCCTGTTTCAGTGTGGGAAGAGATAGCGAAGGTTACCTGACCTAGCACTGCTCGATCTCTTTCATATTCCTGCACACACAGAAAATGATCATTAAAAAAAAAACACAAAAAACAACTAGGAATAAATTTTAAAAAATTTTTTAGATTTTTATTTATTTTATTTTTAGACAGAAGAGAAGGGAGGGAGAAAGAGAGGGAAACATCAATGTGTGGTTCTTCTCGCACACCCCCTACATGCTGCAACCCAGGCACGTGTCCTGACTGGGAATTGAACTGACGACCCTTCAGTTCAGTTTGCAGGCTGATGTTTGATCCACTGAGCTACACCAGCTGGGGCAGAAAAATGATCATTTTGTAAAGCACACTGGATAGAAGGCTGAGGCAGCCCCAGGCTGGAAGGAGACAGTGTGTCTGCACGGCTGTAACCCATTCTTGGCATGTTGGCTGGGCACTCTGATCCAGTCCCAGGTGCCCCAGAGATCAGAGGTGAGAAAACTGAGCGCTCAAGGTGGCAACTCTAGGACCAGGGTGCAGGTCTCTTCATTTCTTCTGATTGCGTAACGTAAGAACTGTAATGTGTTAGAATTTCAGATTAGCAAACGTACAGGAAACTGTCTTAGGTGAGCTTTTGTTTTAGATTATTTTCCTTTAAAAAAAATAAAACAATACATTTGTTTTTTTACATGTTTACAAAATAGAAAAATATATGTCAAAAAATGAGCTTCTCCTATAAACCTACGCCCTAGAAATATAATCGTTGTTAACAGTTGCGTAACAATGGATCCTTTTTATTCTACAGTAGATTTATATATACATTTATTTTAGTTTTAGGATAAAAGATTATCCTCTAACCAAAAGATGGAAAATAAAAAGTGTTGGCAAGGAGATAGAGAAATCAGAACCCTCATGTGTTGCTGGTGGAAATGTGAACGGAGCAGCTGTTATGGAACCAAATTCTTTTGGTTCCTCCAAGAGCTAAAACTTGCCCAGTGGCCCAGCAATCCCACTTACCTATGCATAAACCCAAAATAATCGAAAACGGGGTCTCAGATACTTGTATGCCAGTATTGGTTCGTTGCAGCGTTATTCTCAGTAGCCGAAAGGTGGAAACACCCTGACCGTTTATTCACAGATGAATGAATAAACAAAGTGTGGAAAATACAATGATTATTCAGCCTTAAAAAGGGATGAAGTTCTGATATATATTACAATAGGGATGAACCTTGAAATGATTGTGTAAAGTGAAATAAACCTGACACAAAAGGACAAATATTGTTTGATTCTGTTTATATGAAATATCTATGATAGGCAGATTCATAGAAACAGAAAGTAGATTAGAGGCTAGTAGGAGCTTAGGGAGAGAGGAGATGGGGACTTATTGGTTAATGGTTATTGAGTTTCTGTTTTGGGGTGATGAAAAAGTTTTGGAAATAGTGGTGATGGTTGTACAACATTGTGAATGACACTGAGTTGTAAACTAAAAAATGCTTAAAATAGCAAAACATATATATATATATATAACCACATAAAAAATAAGAAATGATTATACTCTACTGGAAATTTTTTCACTTGGTAATTTACCTAGGGTATTTTTCCATGTCAGTACATTCCTTTTAACGGCCCCATCATGTTTCCTCAGGTGGATGTATTATACTTTAATCAAGCCCTATTGATGGACATTTGAGTTGTTTTCCAATTTTTTTTAATAAACAGTGCTACAATAAATGGCATTATACATCTGTCTTGCCTAAGGCACCTGTATTACCTTAGACCAAATTCCTAGAAGGGAAGGAAGATTTGCTGATCAAAGGGTATGATGCTCATTTAAAATGTTAATAAATATTGCTAAACTGCTTTCCAGGGAAGTTGCATCAATTTAATTCTCATCAACTGTATATAAATGTGCATGTTTCCACCACAGCCTTGGCAACATGGGTGTTATTAATCTTTGCCAATCTGATAGGTGAAAAAGGGTTTATTATTGTTACTTTATTTAGGATTTCTTTAATTATTAGTGAAATTAAATACCCTTTATGCTCACTGAAGCTGTGCTTATTTTTATGTGAATTTTCTGTTCAAATATTTTGTTCATTTTTCTCTTTGGTCAGTATTTTTTCTTTTAGATTTGTAAGAACTTTTACATACATATTACATTAGAACTCTTTGCCTTATGTGTTGCTGATACCTTTACCCCAGTTTTAAAAAAAATTTTGGCTTTGTTAATGTTGTTTATTTGCCTTTCACATGTTTTAAGTTTTTATGTAGGCAAATATGTGATATTGAACTTTGTCACTTCCCCCCATGGCTTTTGATTTGGATTTTATGTCATACTCTGAAAAATTTTCTTCGCTCATCAGAAGTATAAAAATAATTCATGTTTTTTATGGTTTCAATTTTTACATTTAAACTGTAAGTTTGTAATTGATAAAAACCCAAAATAACCTTTTTCCTAGTGATTTGCTCTTTACATAAAATCTTTAAACTTGTCCACTTTTGTGTTTTTAGTGATTGAGGCTATCTATATTCAAATTCTTGTTATACTTCTTATTTAGTATGTACCATAACCATTAAAAACATTTTCCGCAGCATTTATAAACTCAGTTTACAAAAAAATTCTTTAATGAGAGAAGCAGATCAAGAAATTGCACCCATGTCTTATAATTCCCGGTGCTGTTTTCTTATTTGTTTTCTGTTTTCTTACACGATGCAGCCAGATTTCCTTTTGTGAATGTTTGGGGACAGTTGTCTCACTCCCCTTCTGAAAACGTGCATCTGGACCCAGTAGTCCTGCATATTGTGACACACTAGACGTAGACATTGCGGTGGGAGCAGGGGAGCAGTTGCATGTTAAAGATGCATGGTTTGGTGCTGAGGAGATTCAAGGGTCAAGTCTGAGGGGAAATTAAGACCCAGGGAGGTGAGATTCTGTGGAAGGGAAACAGCAGGAAGAAGTGGTAAGAAAATTTCTTAACCTGTTTAAAAGATAGGTTAAGGAAGATTTTTGAGAGACAGAAGAGAAAATGTTTACTGAGGACTCACTTAAGTCCCGGATACTGAACTAATAGGTTCCACCTCATTGTATTTAAAAAGTCAGCATTTAGTGCTGGGTTAACCTAGGGTTGCTGGTTCTGAGGGTTGCAAACCAGGAAAAGAAAGCCTTATGCAAGGGTCAGATTAAGTACAATCATCCTGGAGGCCAAAGTTAGAGTTTGAGAGACTGTGGAAAGTAGCGTTGACCCAACATCATTCCTGTCCCTGTCAGCTGGTTGAGACCAAAATGTTTTTAGCAGAAATGGGCTAAATAAGGAAGCAGAAGGAGAATGTACTTCAGATCAGCAAACGTTCATCAGGCCCTTGTAGGACCAGCTGCATACAGACGCACAATCCCTACCCTTCAGGAATTTAATAGTTGAACGAACAAGACATATAAAGGGCGAGTGCACCATAGTGCAACTTTCGCCACCGTGCAAGTGGCACCGGGAGGAAAGAATTAATTCATTTCACTGGTGGGAAGAGAGTGAGGAAGATGAGGGCAAGGCTTCACAGAGGGACACGGTTCAGATTTTTTCAAGAGACATAGATTTTTTTTTTAAAGTTTGTACCTTGTGACCACTATGAATAGTTGTTTTTTGAGCGGTCGAGGTGAGGAGGGGTCTTCCAGGTGGAGGGGCGAGCCTGTGCAGGGACAGGAGTGAAGCAGTGACTGCAGAATTGGGCACGTGACTGCCCGCTGGTCGTTTTGCTGCACATATCAGGGCAGAGTGAGCGGTGTCAAGACGCACCCGCGGAGACTGGTCTTGGCTGTGTCTGCCACTGTCCTCATTCTCCCTCTCCCCTAAACGTAGTGGGTGTTTAAACAACAGTAATTTTATTATTATCTCATGATTTTGGGGGTCTCGCTTGGTGTCTTCTCATGTAGTTTTAGCCAGAGGGTCGCGGGGGCCGGAATCAGCAGAAGATTCACTCACCCCTGTGTGTGGCGCCTGAGCTCAGGAAAGCCAAGCAGCTGGGCCCCCGCAGCTCTGTCCCTTTCAGTTCACCCCCCACTCCCATTATCCTTCCCTGTGGTCCCTCCAGCGTTGTGGCCCCAGGGGTAGCTAGTTTTCTTATCAGGTGGCTGAAAGCCAGTGCCCTCAGAGAGACTGGCAGGGGTCGCGTGGCCTTTATCTAACTTCCCTTGGAAGTCAAGCACCCTCACATGTTCCCCAAAGTAGTTACAGGGGCCATCTGGTTTGAGGAAATACCAAACAATCTGCAAACTTGTTTGGAAACCACCACAGTCATACAGAGAAACTTGAATTTTATGCCATTGGGCCATTTCCCCCAGACTTCATCCATTGCCTAACATCTTCCCAATATCACCAGGGCCTCTTAGTACCTGAACTACATGATACTTAAATCAGCTCACTTTCGAGCTTAAGGTTATTTTAAAAGGAATCTTATCTCACTATCCTAAAGTGGAAAGTCAATATTATTTACTGGTCACAGAAGATAACTTTAAAAGTAAATACAATGAGCCCTGGCTAGTGTGGCTCAGTGGATTGAGTGCGGGCCTGCAAACTGCAAGGTCACCGGCTCGATTCCCAGTCAGGGCACATGCCTGGGTTGTGGGCCAGGTCCCCAGTAGGGGGCGTGTGTGAGGCAACCAATCAGCACATTGATGTTTCTCTCCCTCTCTTTCTCCCTCCCTTCCCCCCTCTAAAAATAAATAAAATCTTAAAAAAATAAATACAATGGAAACAAAAAATGTGAAAAATTTTAGCTATATACTGCTGCCTATGAAAGTCTTCTTTATCTTAAGAGATTATCAAGTGTTAAAGACAGAAAATGAAGACTTTCTTCTTAACTTAGTGAGAAGGTTTGAAAGAATTAAAGCGTGAGTGACTCCACCGCCCTGTGATTTCATGGGTTGAACACTGTATGCTGCGATGTTAGTGCCTGCCATGCAGTCCTTACTGCATTTTGGGAAGTGCCACTGCGGGCGAAGGAGCTGCTAAAAGAATTTGAGCACCGGAGTGATATGGCTGAATTTGCGGGACCACGCTGAAGTGTGGAGAGAAGATCTGAAGAAAGCAAAAGCAGGAACAAGGAGATGGTTTTTAGGGAATTATTGCAATAATCCAAGCAACTGATAATAAAATCTGAATTAAGAGTGGCAGGCGAATGGAGGAGGTGAATGTGAGACACTAAGGAGGGAGAATTTGCAGGACTTGGTGATGGAGAATGGAAAGTCAGGGATCAGTCATAGAAACTTGGGTGACTATGGAAAAAGTACAGGAGGGAACAGTGTTTAATTAGGGGTGAGGTGGAAATAATGAGTTCCGATTTAGGCAGTCCTTTCTCTTAAGCTTTCTAACCTAAATTCATTGCCATGTTATGGGTATATCTGATTGTTTCTTTGGAGTACTAAATATTGTTTAGATTCTTCTTTTCCTATGTTTTCTGTAAACTAAATTAGATGTAGAATCTTGATTAGATTTAGATTTAAGAATTTCTTTTTTTATGGGAAAGACCCTTTAAAGTGATACAGCAGATTAGAGGCACGTAATGTCTGGTTTTCCCACTATTATTGATGGTAGATTTGGTCACTGCTTAAGGTAGGGCTGGCCAAATTGCTCCGCTGTAAAATTACAGTTTTCGTTTTATAACTAGCAGATAATCTGTGGGTGACCTTTGGCACTCTTCCCCACCAATCTTTCACTTAAGTGGTTTTATTTTTTAAACTTTTTATTGTGGAAGATGTCAAACGTACACGAAAGTGGACAGAGGAGAAGATGAACGTCTGTGTAGCCCTCAGCCAGCCTCAGCTGTTCCCAACACGTAGACCAGCTTGTTTTGTCTTTATCCTTGGCCACTACCCCTTTTTCTACCGCATTTATTGGAAGCAAAAAAAGCCCCATGCCATTTCATCCATAAATACTTCAGAATGTATCTCCAAAAGATCTTGCAGACATATTTTAGATGTGTGGAGTGCTGACCAGCAATTTTTAGTTGCCTTCTCTGGGAATGGAAGACACTGATGATTGAATCGATCCAGAGTGAGGGCTTTGCAAGCAGGTACAGGGGAAGGAGAAAGGGCCTAGGAACCCTCAGATCCATGGATCATGGGTTCTCGCCTGGAAGGACAGAAAGGTGGTAGATGACGTGAACTAGGGAAGAGAGACTTGGCCAAATTCCAGGAGCCGCTGTTAGGTGGTAAAAAGGTCCAGAGATAGGCAGGAAGGGAAATTGTGGTCAGGGAGTAGGGTTTTGCAGGGCAAGATTGAGATGTGTAGTCTCAGGTATTGACAAGGTCCAAGGTTTGTCCGTAGGTATGGGTGACTAAAGTGACACTGAAGTCAGGGGATCAATAGTTAGGCAGGAGTTTTGAGTGGATCCACCCACATAGGCATTGAAGTTGCCGGGATGAAGAGAGAGCTATCAGGGAGAGCCCGCTGGGTGTTAGGGCGGGAGATGGCGCATGTGGCTATGAAGAGTCTGAAGATGTGGGGTAGCCAGAGGTGGATTTAATGGCAGGTGCGCCGGGGGCGCGCCCTAGGCCCCAACTCCTGAAGGCATGTATTTTTATTTTCCCTGTCTTTCTCTTTTATTAAGGGGCCCAATATTTTCTTTTGCACCCGGGACCTCAACTGGCCTTAATCCGCCTCTGAGGGCAGCTGCTTTAGAGCAGAACCACACGGCTGTGGAATAGGTTGGAAGCACAGTTGGTGGTGGGAGAAGGCAAGGTGAAGAAAATACAAAACATTTAAAGCAGCGTTTAAGCTTCTTGTGCTCTAGTAGATATTGCTGTCCACTGATTGGGGTGGGAAGAAACTGCTGGGGTAGGGGATCAATATGGAACAGGAGTAGAACTGTGATATGTGGGTGGGGTTGAAGCAGGAACTCTCTAGAGGAGACACACTTGATCCTCTAAGTAGTGCCAGTGTTAGGGGAATCGGCCGTTGAGTCCCCGCTCCCTGTTTTATCCCTAAGGGATCCTTTTGTGTAGCAGCCCCGATGCCTCTTTGATTGAGGTTTATTTTGCTAGACAGTCTTTGTGAGGATTTGTTTTGCATACTTTATACTTTGCTTACAGGTTTTGGGTAAGGGTAGGTAGAGGGGTTCCTGTCTGTGGTGAAAGCCTGGTCCAGAGAACTCCTAGCATTTCCTGCCACTGGTGACCACTTGCCTCTTAAACTAGAAATCCACTGATGCCTTGGGACTAGAGGTGGAGGCCCCCTTTTCTGACCTTGCCTTTTCTCATCTTTGTATCTAAAATACCAGGGAAGGCATACACACACACACAAGGTGGGGCAAAAGTAGGTTTACAGTTGTGTGTATGAAAAATAATACAATATATAAGAATATAAGAATAAACTCTGTGTTTCACATACACACAACTGTAAACCTACTTTTGCCCCACCCTGTGTGTGTGTGTGTGTGTGTCTGTCTGTCTCTCTCTCTTCTGGGTCATTGTCATCAAGCCTATAGGAAAGAAGCATATTGTAGGTTTCAGAGTTTTGAAAAACTTTGACCTAAAGTCATGGACTTGTGAATGAGCCACAAATGAAAATTGAAATGAAAATTCCTCCCCCTAAGATATCTCTTGAAATAATACTTTCAGGATGGTCATTACTAAAGGAGAAGAGGTTAAAGGAGAGTCGGGAGAGAAGAAGGCCAACCTGGCGTAACACCAGCGTCTCCTTGATGCCAAAGCAAACAGAGTCTGTGCCCAGTGGAGCCTGGAAGTGGGATGACTTCTTACTCTCTTGCCAAACACCTATGTTTAAGGGAGTGACTGACCTACAGGCTGACATGGCTTTTATGAGTTTTACTGTTGAGGGAAAAGTGTTTCTGTTAGGCTCTAGCTGGAGTTCATTTCCTGCTGACATTGCTCGTGTGTGTGTGTGTGTGTGTGTGTGTGTGTGTGTGTGTGAGAGAGAGAGAGAGAGAGCAGAGATGTCAGCTCTGCTTTATGTATCTCTTCCTGGAGGATAATGATACTTACTTATATATGAATACTAGCTTAAAACATATAATATTTTTACATAGATCATTTCATCGGTTTTATAGCCTGTCCTTTCAGAAGAGGAACTGAGGTGGGTGGCTACAGAAGACATGATAAAGACAGCACCCCACTGTACTTAGTGGAGGGAACAGGAACTTCAAAGTCAGACGCAGTCTGAATTCTGGCTTCTCCTCTTGCTAGCTGTATGACCTTTGGTTTTAGTCTTACTTAGTAAAATAGAATTGATAACATTTACCTCATAGGATAGTTTTAGAGTATTAAATGAATTAACATAATTAACACCTGGGAACAATGCTTGGCACACAGTAGCTAACTGGCAAAGAGAGGCCTTAATCGTGTTAATGACACAGAAACAGATCATCAACACCAAAGAAAAGGAGGGCATGCAAATGCCCTAATCTAGTCCATTAAGATGCGTCTATGGATGGCCTTGGACTTTGATTCCATGGTAGTCGTGGAGACTGACTTTCTGATACTTTTTACCTTTAGGAAAGAGGAAACATACCATCTTCTCAAGGCAGAGTTTGTTTTTTAATGTTATATTTTAATGAGGTTTCTTATATGGATATCTTTGTTGGAGGTGTTGAATAATATAGTAGGGAGTATTCCTTACCACTTTTTAAAATCGAGTTGTTTATTTCTTGTTTTTACAACCACAAGGACATTTCTTTACTATTTTTGCAGCAGATGCTTATGCGATCTCGATTTCCTATGGCTCTCTTGTGGTGACTGCTAATAAAACACGATGTATTACATGAAATTGCAACTCAGTGAAAACCACCCTGTAAGGAGCTGAGCTCATGGTGTATCTATATAGCTTTCCAGTGACCTAACTGATAGAAAAATGGAGCTTAAAATACCCAGGGGCATGGCTAGTCATCACCCTCCTTAGATGGTCTTCTTTAAATACCACTTTTTTAGTTGGGATTTTGTAAGAGTTGGACAGCAATCAATTCAGAAATCCTGAGTTCTATATTCTTTACTCTGTATTCTGTATTTTCAACTGAAAGCAGATTCGCAGACTTTGGAAAACAGATGGAAGGATTGACTTTCTACTAGAAAGTTAAGGTCCCATAACTCTTGTTCTTGTGTGTATTAAAACATTAAGGATTTTGTTTAATCTTTATAATAGCCCTGGGAGGGAAGGACACTGACCAAATGTTTAATTCCCTTTGAAGTACCAGGCATTGGACTTTTTCTTCATTTACAAATGGGAGGCTGACTCAGTGTTGAGAGATCCGGTGAACAGCCCACTGCATTCCTCCCCTTTCTTCTCCTCCATCTCTTGGGCCGTAAATGCCAGACAGGGATCGCCCTTTGCTTTATCTGAGTGACTCTTTCTGATCTGGAAATGACCATCATCACTTCTAGAAAATGCCAGACCGGGGCAGTTGCTGAATGATGCTCACATCACAAGCAAATCATGGGATTATAGTGACCCAGGGAGAGATCCTAGTTGGGGGTGGGTGACTTTTCCAGACGACGAAAAACAGAGACAGTGCAGGGAGGTGACCACCTTCAAAATGCAGAAGGGCCCCTTGCTCTCTCTCATCCTTCTTGGTCAGAGGCAGGTGGAATGAAGGGAATTTGAGCCACTGAGGAATGTGCATGTGTGTGCTTTTCTCCTCTCATTCCTACCTTTTCCTCTTTGCAACAGTGATCTTAGAAAACACAAAAAACGGCCATGATCACAATCCATGCTTAATGCAAAGGGAAACTGATGGTGGTTTTTCACTGATGTAGGGCAAATTCAGGCTTTGGGGTCTGGGGTGAAGCTGGCTGCTTGTGGAGATGCAGGTAGCCGGCTCCTTGGATACAGTCAACAGTCTGAAAGTACAGCGGATGCCCTTGGGCTCTCAGCTAAGTGTACCTTCCTGTGCTTCCTTAAAACTGTCAGCCCTCTGGGGGCTTGTGGAATAGGGGATAACAAGCCCAGAAGGACGATACACGTGCTTAGAGATCGCCTGTACTGGTTCATAGGTGCCACGTAGCCAATACTTTCTTGGTTGGCTTCAGGTTTTAGATGTTTCATATTTGCCTGTGTGCAGGACTGGCTCGTGATTACCACCTTGCTTTGCCAGCCCTGTTTTTTCCCTCAGTGCCTTGAGCTTCCCTGGAAGCTAATTCTACAGAAATAGAATTGCTGGTTGTGTAGTCGAGACCAAGGCTGCTGTGAGGCCATTGCTTTTGTTGCCTCAGTCACCCTCTTCATCCCAGTTCAGTCAGTCATAACTGGGCTTAGGGCTTCTGAAGGTGTATGGGGGTGGGTGTGAGGGGAGGGTGTTCTTATGATGGACTCTATATCAAGAAGCTTAACCAAGAGTCTACGTCCTATTGCTGAAGCTCCACCAAAAGAAGCTGGTCTCCATGGCAGGTTCAGAATGTGAAACGGAGTATGAATTATCATTAACATTTTGTGAGGGATTTGGGAACCGCGTAGCTCTCTCTGACTCTTACTCTCTGCCCTTCAGTCAGGGATACCTCTCCCCAGCTGACCCCCCACCTCTTACTGCCTTCATGTTGTTCCTGAAGATTCTCACACCAGGTGAAGACCTTGGAGCCCCCCTTGCACTCTCGCTTTTGCAGAGCTGCTGTTACGTTGCCGACTGCAGGCTGTCTCTCATTTGCTAACTGCTTGCATTATTCAGCTAAAACCCTTCCGCTGTTGGCAGACCAGCTCGCCCTTATTTCTTGTTTCTATTCTTTTGTGCAAAATTAACTCACTTTATTGATTTGTTCAGTCATAAAAGACATACGTGCTCATTGCAGAATACTTGTACCTAACAAAAATATTAGGAAGAAAGTAAAAAAAAATCACATATTTTATATTTTTCTACCAGAGATAACATAATTACTGTTAATTTTTTGGTATATATTCTTTTGGATTGTTTTTTAATATATATTCTAGATATGCTTTTAAAAAATATATACAAACATAACAGTGTTCTGTAAGTTACTTTTTGCATTAATATTATGTGGGTATCTTCCATGCATTGTGTAGATAGAGCTGCATTGTAGTGTTTAATGTTGCATATAATTCCATTGTATGGATGAGTCATTATTTATCTAATTAATGTCCCAGATGGTGGACTTTTGGGTTGTTTTTATTATTTTTCTATTAAAAGCTATGTGGTGGTAAATATCTATATAGCTATACATCTATCTCTACTTGTATAAGTTCAGAATAAATTTCTAGAAATGGAATTGGCAAATCAAAAGGTATGTAATATACTTAAATTATGTAATAGTATCTTAAGCTTTAGGTATATGAAAAAGAATTTATGTAATAAAAACCGATGGACCTGTCACCCAAATTTAATAAATATTAACATTTTACCATATTTACTTCAGAGCTCCTATTTTAAAATTTTTTTAATATGACAGATATGACTAAAGCTTTCCGCAGTCCTTTTTTCCTGCAATTGATATGCCTCGTTACCACGTATCTTACCCTTCTATATATGTCTGTCCATAACTACTGTATAGTATTATGTATTTTAAAATTTCACACACCTGACAACGTTCCTGCTTGCAGCCTTTTGCTGCTTCATTTGTTTCACTCGACATCATTTTTGAGAAATACGCATGTGTGAAACCATTCCATTTAATTGACCTATAATGCACCCTCGTGATAGTGAGATGGTTAAACTGTTTCTCCTTTTTGTGTGTTAAAAGCAATGCTGTGAGGAACATCCTTGTACTAAGACCGTGCAAGGGTTTGTGTGCACTTGGTACCCGTGGCGGGGCGCGTGTTCTCTAGTTTTGCTAGATCGTACCAGGGTGCTCTCCGTGATGCGCGTAGGTATTTACCAGCAGAATATACAGGTTTTCATTTCCCCAAATTTTTGCCAACACTTAGAGATTCCACACTTGTCAGTATTTTCCAGTCTGATGAATATGAAATAATATCTCATTGTTTTAATTTGCATTTTCCTGATTTAACAGAGAGCTTAAGCATTGTTTCATATGTAATTGATGATTTGAATTCCTTTTCTTTGACTTGTCTGTTCATATCTTTGACATGTTTTTCAGTTTTTTTTCCTTTTTCCTATTGATTTTCAAAGTTCATAATGTGTCTGTGCTTTGCATTTATTTTCTTCCTGTCTCTGGCTTGTCTTTTAAAAGCTGGCTGGCTTAAGGCGCCTCTACCCGTGTGTGAGAGTGCCCCGATTGCCATACCTTGCCTTCCTCTCGCTATAGTTTTATCATCTTGCCTGGCCTGATAGACAAAAGTGGTATTGCCTCTTGTTTTCTACCTTTTCCTTGAGTATTCTTACCTCTTTATTATAACCAAAACCTGGTTTTTCTATGAAGATCTCGCTTCTCTGTGACCCACTCAAACAAAGCAACTTCCTCTCCTCCCCGATTTTCGCCCTGTTCTCGCTTACCTTGCTTCCAGCCCTGCCTGGCAACCTTTCCCATATGAAGTCAGACTCTCCCTTCACATGTATCTCCCCTCCTCACTCTTGGTGCCAACTCCCTCTTGACTTCCATGTTAATTGCTTACAGCCATCTTCATGTGACCCCTTTCTGGCGTAATTAGGACTTGAGAATTGACACTGAGAATCCATCAGTGCTTTGGCCACACAGTCTCTCAGTCTTTTCAATTCTTAAGACTTCATCTTTGTTCCTCTTAAGGTATTCATGGCATGGCCATCCCTTTGGCCTCATCACTTGGAACTTTTCCACTTTCAGGATCCTAAACTTTGAAATTCCCTTCCTTCCCCACTCTTCTGAATGTTTATACCTCCTATTCCTTCATTGCCCACTCCAGACAGCTGGTTCTCCAGCCTTTTCCTGGTTTGTACAGCCTCTTCGTTGCTCTTGGGACTGCCCACTTATTTTCCTATTCATCCTGAATCTCAAAGACAAGAATTCCAGGCAGGTGCTTGATTACCGGAGCTCCTTCCTTCTCTTCCGTTTCTTGTGATCTTCAGTCCTGGTAGACTACGTGATCAAATTTTTCTGCTCTAGTCCCTAGATTTCTGAGTACATACTGCTTCATCTTTCAGAGGCATAATAGTTCCTGACCCATCATTCCTTCTTCAGAAAATATCGATGAGCTCCCAGGGAAAAGATAAAGTCCTCAATTTGGCTCTAATATCTGACATTTCTCTGTTTTCCCAGCCCTTCCTTGCCCCTGGTCTACTTCCAGTTAAACTCCCACCAGACTGAACGTCTTGCTGTTCTTCGTGTGTCTTTCACTTGGCTGCCTCGAAGACTCTGCTCTTGTAGTTTCGCCTGCTCAGGGCTGCCCCTTTATCCTTTTGCCATCTGATATTCCAGGCCCAGAGCTAGGGCACCCCGCTCTGTGAGACCTTCCTGCTTCTTCAGTTAGAGATAATCCCCCTCTACCTACGTCAACAACATTTCTGCTCTCTAATGACACTTAACATAGCCCTCCTGGTATTTGTTACCTTTATGTGTCTACTGTATCCAGCTTACTAGATAGAATGTAAGCACTTTGAGGGTGGACCCGTGCCTGATGAGTTTTGGTGTTCCCGCCATCACTAAGCATTTTAGTTGACATGTGATTGGTGTTTGGTATGTTTTCGTTGAATGCACACATGATCGTATGTGTGAATGGGAGAGGGAGAGACTGCTTACAATTTCATATACCTTCTCCTGCTTTAGTCAGTAAAGAACCAGACTTAGCTTGACGCAGACCTGCAGAAGAATAGACCAAGCTCCTGACCCACACTGCAACTGGGAGAGCACGAAGCTTGTCCTTTTGTGGGAGCCAGAACCTTGAGTCCAAGAGTTGCATCAGGATGTTTTTGGGTTTAGGGAGTTAGGCTGCCTACGTTCTGTGCACCGCAGGGGAGAGGATTTCAGAGGAGTATGGGAAAGGGAAACACTGAGAAAGCTCTTGGCAGAGGTAGGAGCAGAGGGACTGGAGAACGTGGCGACTGTGAGGTGAGGGTTTTATTCTCGTCAAGTCAGGCGGCCTCTTTCCTCCTTCCCCTCCCCAGGGCTGAGTCTCGGTTGGATAAGGGAAAACACTACAGGCATGATATTTGCCATTCTTCCTGTCCTGGGACCTTGTGTCATAGTCCAGCTCTTCATCTCAAACGGCCTCCTGTCTCATTCTGTCCAACTACTGTTTGTCTTGAAGGTCTGGCTCACATCTCCTCTCCCACGGAAATCCTGTCCTGAGCCACTCCAGCCCCTCCACTCCCACCTATTGTACTTCGGAGTACTTTTGGTCTGCATCTCGCATTTGAATTATTTCCTATTGCGTCTCGTTTTCCTGAGTTAGTCTGTGAGCTCCTTGAGTGCAAGAATCACCTCTCATATTTTCTTCTCTGTTGAAAACAAAGCAGTGATCGGTAATTACTGTCAATTTCATTGAGGAGCCTAATACTAGAACTCGGAAGATTGTTGGTAGCAGAATAACTGAAGATGGGAAAGGACATAAAGGTAAAACTTGGCCTTGGGCTGGCTCTCTAGCGTCTGGGTCTGGGAAACAATGCCTGTTCCTCTGCACAGCCTCCTAGTGTACAAGGGAGGAGGGAGGGCTTCCTGAATTCTGGCTTTTGAAGCCCTGCTTTCCAACAGTAGTCAGCACCTGGGCAGGTGAGGGAATGAGGAATTCAGGGTGTGACTTCCAGGGAAGGAGAGGGAGGGCTAGTGTCTGGGGCTCGCCTGGCAGTGACCATGCCCGCCCATGAGGACGTGGAGCCGTAGGCACCGTGAGAGACTGGAACTTGACTCATCCTTGACCAGCCCCTTCCCTGAGCTGGAAGCAGGACTGGGAGCAGCAAGCCAGTTGGCCGACTTGCCTTTTCTGCCTTAAAGTACTTTGTTTCTGTTGCTAGCAACAGACATGGGTAGTGTAAATAAACCGCAGACACACAGGCACATAGATACAGGCAGAGACTGAAAATTCGAGTTGTCGGGGCAGGGGGAGGGGCTGAGGTGGAAGGGGACGGAAAACGTGCAGTTAACCTCTGAGGATACTTAGTATGCCCCGGGTCCTCCCTCCAGCCTTTGGCTGTCGGCCTCCTGGTAGGGGTGGCTGAGGGGGGAGCCTGGCAGTCGAGGAGGAGACGCCACTCTCTGGATGCCACAGGTTTCAAAGACTAGCTGCTTGTTTCAGTTGGATGCAAAGCTTCGCTCCAGCAGACACTCCTCCCGGCTGGAGCCTGGTGATCTGAGGGCCGAAGGCAGCTGCTTCCCTTCTGCCCTACCCTTTCTTTGAGGCTTTACTCATTGATCCCTTGGAGCGCCCACAGGCGAAGTACACTGGTTAGCAGCAGCCATGGCCTTTCTGGCGATCCTGACCTATAAAAGCCCCCTGAGGTCCACACACCTAACCATGAGACTGGTGGTTTGGGTAAGCTAAAAGGTGTGAGCTTCCTTAGCGTGGACTGAGACTGATTCGGCCTGCTGGAAGGGGTGGTCTTATTAGTGGGAGGCTGCGTAGTTAATGCCGTAAGAAGTAACAGTTGCGTCTCTTATGAGATGGGCCTCTTCAGACAGATTGTGATGAGGAAGACTGTGAGTCTCCATTGCTGGAAATATAAATAGGGACAGATTAGGTGTTCTCCCTTCCTCCCTGGTTCTAAAAGGTATCTAAGATTACACCTGGAAAACCTCTTCTGTTTCTGATTTAGGGGGAAAAAAGGAACTGCGGTGATAGGATATGTCATGTTATATCCCAGTTGCTATGTTTATTACTACAGGAGTTAAAGGACCAAGATACATGTGAGTGGGTTACCTATGTTTATAATTTAGGGGGTATGCAAAATGATCCCTATAATAATAGCAACCTAACTCATATTCTGATAACTTTTCCTGAATAGGACAGAGAGGAGTGGAGTTACCATTAGGGTCTGAGAATCACGTATTACCCTGGAGAGGACTAAAGGGGTTGCCGCCATGTGACCTCCGTCATCTGTGCAGTCACAGAGGCATGAAGTCTGGGACCTCTCAAGGAGAGTGTTGGTTGTTTTCTCGCTGTTTTCTGGCTTGGGGCAGGACTGCGAGGCTCTGTGCTTGGTCCTTAGGAAGAGGAGTTGACTAGGGCTATTATTGAGTGGGGTTGGACCCAGCCTAGCTGTGAAGCTAATAAAACTTTAAAGCCGGGCAGGAGGCGGTGCTACTCAAGCTGGTCAGAGAATGATGGTTCTTGCAACAATACGCTTTAAACCATGAGGCATGGCTGGCTTCTTGGAAAGGCTGAAGGAGAGGCAAGAAGACCTCACTCAACTGGACTTTGTCTCCCATGCTCACCACAACCCCCGCAAGTATCACAGCAAGCTGCCTGTGAGGCCAGGTGGTTGACTCCCCTACCTGTGATTCAGGTTAGCAGGGAGGTTCATGTTGAAGCCCCTCCCACCAGTTTGGAGCCTGTAGGACTGTGTTGTTTTCCTTACGGTGTCCTCGGTGCCTGGCCTAGTGCCTGGCATAGAGGAAGTGCTTGGTCATTGTTTGGGGAAGGAATGATTTCCCAGCCTCTGTGTAAGAGGGACCTTTGACTGGGCCTTGGAGCACAGATAGGATTTGGATAAGCAGAGAGGAAGGAGGGTACTCCAGGCTGGAAATGGTTTGAGCACAAAAACATAGAGGCAGCAGTGGACATTTTTGGAGCAAGTGTCCTGTATGGCGAGAGAAGTGCATTTGTGTGTGTGTCTGTGTGTCTTTGTGTGGAGGGGAATGGAGGGTGTGGTGGTAGGGAGGAGGATGGTTGAAGAGGAGAAAGGAAGAAGGGGGAATGGAGATTGGTGGGTTGCATTTGATAAGGTGCCAGAGGAAGTGGAGGAACCTGGATACGCTGTGATTGGCAGTTAAGGACCCCAGAGGAAGGACATGATGCTATTGATGCTCCAGGATGCTGACTTCGCCACTTATGAGCAGGGAGGACTGGAGATGGAAGAATATAAGGAGCTGATAACAACAACAGTAACCCTCCACATTTATTTAGTGCTTCCCTTGGGCTGGCACGTGATACAAGCGCTCCATATATAATCAGAGTGTTGTAAACTATGTAAGAGGTGACGAGCTGGAAAAAAATTGCACAAAAGATGATATAGTTAGTTTCTTCACATTTGGCTATGTTTGGCTCTTATGTGGTTAAAGAAGAAGCGGCTCCAAGGACATCTTCTTCCTGGGCTCTGCTTCCGAAAACTTGTCCTTGAAGCTGGGGCTGTTATCTGGCATGGCTGGACTGCTGAGCTTTCGCATACTCCCTGCCAGGAACTGATGTCCTTGGGCCTCTGCTGGGGCGTGTCCCCAATCCAGCCATCTGGAAGGTCAGCGAAATTGGCCACTAGAATGTGCCCATTAGTACTTCGAGGGGTTACAACCTGTCAGTGGAATCCTAAGCCTGGGAACTGCTTCTCTCACTGGGCTTTTCAAAGTTGGAACAGGCTAACTTCTAGCACTGACTGATCCCTTATTTGGACACTAAATTTTCAGGGTGAGATTGGGCTTCTCCTTTGGTTTAGGGGAGTGTTTTAAGGATCTGGTGTCCTTATGAGTGAGTGATTGCAAAGAGATAATGTGGCATCAGAGCCATACCTTTCTTTGCCTGATTCTCTTCTTGGCCTCCAGCCCATCCACTTATAAGACAAGGATGGGGCCCCTGTCCCTTCACCTGTCCTCTGTCCCCTCACCTCGGTTTTCCTAGGGGGGAAATGGATTACACATCATGGAGCCAGGAGTCAGGGCAGCTGAGGCTTGAGAGTCTGGCTCCAAGGGTTGGGAACGACTTCACGCTCAGCCTTGGGACTTGTCTCTTGGCTTCGAGGAACTCATTGTGCCCATTGACTGGGTAGATTTGCAGTTTTTCAGCCCAGATGTGTGTGAGACCATGGTGGGTGCAGGGAGGGGTGTGAGTGGTGGTGGGGGGTGGTAGTAGGGCTGTGGAGGGTGAAGAGTCTTTTGTGGCGACTTTGAGAGCCTGTTCCCCCTGCCCACCCCGCACTGTGGACAGCGTATCACACTGGAAGCCCAGCTCTGTCAGCCTCTGGCTTTCCTTCCGGCTGACCCCTGTCAACCTCGGGAAAGTACCTCAGCTCATGGCAGTGATGTTGGATGCTATTGGAGGAAGGGAAAGCAGGAAGAAGAACATGTTTCTGTCAACAAAGGTGTGCCTTCTCTAGTTGGAACTTGCTGTAAGGTGGCCTTCAGCTCATTGGGTGATTACTGTGGGCTTAAAGTGTAATGTTGTAAGTGGAAGAGGCTGTAAATCAAAAAGACAGGTAGGGCTGCAGAGTGTAGGTAGGGCCCCCAACTCCTGTTGCCAGGATCCCAGGGTAAAGGCTGACCGAGCTGAGAAACTGCTGCTGCCCAGGAAGAAAGCACTTTGGCAGTAGTTAAGTCCTTTGCGTGTGATATCTTATTTAATCTGCACAGCAACATTTTGTGGTTGGAACTGTCATCCCCATTTTATAGATGAGGAAGCTGAAGCTTAAAAAGGCTGGGTAACTCCTCCACAGCTCCACAGCCAGTAGAGGCAGAGTTGGAATTTATACCCAAGACCACTCTTTCCCCATTATTCCTTATAGAGGAAACCAAGTCAATTATTTTTGAAGGCTTTTTATTTTAAAATAGTTTTAGGTTTTACAGAGAAGTTGTAAGGATAGTACAGAGAGTTCCCATAGCCCCTGCAAGCCTTTCATTTTTTTTCTTCCTTTTCTGGTCCATTTTATGAGGATTCACTGGGGGTGGGGTACAGATTTTTTCTAAAGATTACAGTGTGGTGATTTTTCAGCTAGGACTTTTTCTTTTTAAATCCTCATCCAAGGATATGTTCATTGATTTTAGACAGAGGAAGGGGGAGAGAGACAGACAGACAGACAGACATCAGTGTGAGAGAGAAACATCGACCAGTTGCCTCTCATGTGCGCCTGGATGGGGGATTTAACCTGAAACCTAGGTATGCGCCCTGACTGGAATCGAACCTGCATCCTTTTTGGTGCATGGGACGACACTCCAACCAACTGAACCACCTGGCCAGGGCTCAGCTATGATTTTTCAATGTCTGTCAGAGTCTATAATTTCTTCCCCAACCCCTCTTTGTCTCAGCTCTGCTGTGCTGGGCTGGAGCTGGCTTTGACATCTAGTTTCAGAGTTAAATACCCTACTTTCTGACTCCCTCAGTAGGGTTGGATAACAGCTGAGTTTCAGAGAGTTAGGAAAGGCAGGTAGCTAGGGGAGGATCCTCAGAAGCGAGGCTTCTGGACATTCTTCTGTCTGACGGGGTGGTGACCAGGGAGTGTTAATAGTTTCAGCTGGTGTCTCGTGGCCGGGAGCCAGAGCCCTCCTAGGGACACAGGCAGTGCCTGTGTGGTGAAGCCTGTTTGCTTGGATGCTCTCCGGGATCTGTCCTTGTGCTGCGCAAAGTGGTTTGTGGTAGTCGCTGCCCTGGGCCTAGGCCCCAGTCTGCAAGCAGGCAGGCTGGCTGTGGGCAGCGGTGTGCAGTGCGCTGGGCCCCAGGCACATTCTCCATGTAAGGGAAAGGGGTCTGTGATCTCCTTGGCTCTGGGTGTGAATGGGCTGGCCTGAAGTTTGCTCGTGGCCTTTGCTGGATGTGCTTTTTCAATGAGATCATTCCAGAATTACATTCCTGTGAAATTATATTTCACTTAGGACGTGAAGCTGGATTTGTGTTAAAGCGCTGGCACTAAAACTCAGGGCTCAGAGCGGGGCAGAAATGAGAGTAGGGATAAACAGCTTTTATTTAGAAGGAGGGGGAAAGACAGAAGGAGAGAGAAAACAATCGTTAAAGGATTTTGCATTTAAAATTAGTACACTGTGAGCAAAGCCAGGGAGTTGAGATTGCCACTCAGCCCATGGAAAAAGGCAGACGTGATGTTTGTTGTCCCAGCGGCCTGCCACCCCCAGGCAGTGTGGGCTCAGTGTCTCACACCTCATTGTTTCTTTCTTCCCTTGTCTGTCTGTCACTGTGTCTCTCTGTTTCTGCCTGTGTCTCTCTCTGACTCTCTGAAACACACACACACACACACACACACACACACACACACACAGCCCCTCCCTGCTGGCAGCGTGCGATTCTCATACTCCATGAACCTGCCCGGCATCCCTGTGTAATGCTGTTCCCTTAGCTCGGAATGCCTTTCTCTCCCTTCTTCTGCCTAGAAAACTCTAGTCACTTTGTGTAACTCATGTCAGCATTGCCTTCTCCAAAACCTATTGTGCTGCCCTCCAACAGAGTTGTTTTCTGGTGCCTCTGTACTGTCACTCCCCTGTGCATCCCCCTATTCCTGCCCTTCTCACTTGGTATATTTGGAGGCAAGGAATATGTCTCCTGGTACCCAGTACAGTGCTTGGTAAACAGAAGGGGCTTGTGAAATGATTGTCGAAGGAAGAAACTGAATGAGTGAAGAGTTGGATGTAAGTGAAAGCTGGGTACTGTGAGCAGGGCAAGCCACAGCGTGGTGGCCGGCATAGTGCAAATGACATCAGAGGCCCGGAGAACAGGGGTCAGACCTGCAGAGAAGGTGGTGTGTGTGTATATGCATGTGTGCGTACACAAGAGTAGCACGAAGTTTGTGGGATGGTGAGATAGAGAGCCCAGTGAGTTCCGGGTTCCATAGACAGATTACCGGGGCTAGGTCTGGGTTCACTCAAGGTTAGATGGAACGACTTCCTGAGGAATCTTTGCAAAACTGTTGCAGGATGGAGAGGAAAGAGCTCAAGGCTTGGAACTGGGGATTCTGGGTGCTGGTGGCAGTAATACCCTTAACAACAACAACAACAACAACAACAGCAGTAACATAGTCCTTACTATGAAACAGACACTGTTCCAGTTACTCTTTGTATATTAACCCAGGGGTCCCCAACCCCCGGGCTGCGGACTGGTACCTGTCTGTGGCCTGTTAGGAACTGGGCTGCACAGCAGGAGGTGAGCGGTGGGCTAGCTATCAAATCTTTGCTCCCTCGAATTACCCCCTGAGCTCTGCCTCCTGCTTCCACCACAGCCCCCAGCCCCGTCCTTGGAAAAATCGTCTTCCACAAAACCAGTCCCTGGTGCCAAAAAGGTTGGGGACCACTGTCTTAGCCCATTGATCCTTACATTAAGGCCTATAAGTAATGACTATTACTTGTTGCCTTATGAAGAACTGAGGTCACACAGCTACAGAGTAATTCTAGACATAGTTCTGCATGTAGTAGTTGAGTGACCTTGGGGCAAGAATGCCTTTCTGAGCCTCGGTCTCCTTTGTAAAATGAAGAAAAATACTGATTGCATTTAACCTCCTGGGCTTGTTTGGTAGACTCAAATGGGATAACATGTGAAGGTGTTTTTAGAAAGTATGATGCACTCTAAAGTATCTTAAAGGCAGCACTGGGGAAGAAGGGAAACTTACAGTAGATATTTTAGACTAGATAGATTAGACTAATATGTAACCTATAGGCTGCCCTGAGTGTGAGACATGACTGTATTTCACAACCTCACTGGTCTGGCCAGTGGCTGAATCTTTGATTCTATTTAGAATCAGAATTTGAGCTGCCGTTAAAGAAAGCAGTTTCTATTGGAGCCAAATGTACATGTGAAATGCCACTAGGGACAGATCGTTAGGGCTAACCAGCCCGTCCCTCCCGGCCAGGGACATATGGGGAAGTAGGGTGGTGGCGGGTATTGGCAAGGGTGAGGGGATTACTCCGTTGGGCCTTTGGGAGCAGTGAGGCTACTGCAGCTGGTGGCAGAGAGGCTGGCTCATGGATGTGACCACATCAGTTCCCAGAGCTCAGTAGCACGGCAGTGGACTCCAGGGTTCCATGGGTGGGTGCCATTTTTCCTCAGGTGAGAAGTCTGTGAGTTTTTTAGAAGCTGCTTTACAGACTGGTGAGGCTGTGCCACTGGGCCCTACAAGTGCCTCTGTACAACGGAATACGCTTCAGTCATGAAACAGAATGAAAGCTTGCTGTCTGCAACAACGTGGATGGACCTAGGGGGTATTATGCTAAGGGAAGTAAGTCAGAGAAAGGCAAATGCCAGATGATTTTACTTAAATGTGGAATCTAAAAAACAAAATAAATAAGCAGAACAGAAACAAACAAAAAAGAAGTTGCTTTACATTGCTCTTGCAACAAAGTGGGCTATTTTGGTGGGCTTTGGGCCCAGAAATATGCCAACACTTGGGCTTTGAGGAACGTGCTGAGCCAGGCGGTGGATGAGGAATGGGTGAAGGGGATGGAGAAGGGTGTGTATCCCTGTGCAGCCAAGAAGGAGCAGCGTGGTCCTTCTGAGGCCCGCTGCTAACGAGTATTGTCTGGACCTCCTTTGAGCCAAGCTCGGAGAGCCTCCCGCCTGATAGTTGCCCAGATTGGCCACGATGCCCGTGTGAGTAATTATAGGTCACTGAACAGACCCACTAGTCAGCTACATCCCTCAAAAATGCCTAATTGTAGGCTACAAATATGAAAATACACAAGAGCTTAGATACATGTCATAGCTCATTACAGAGAGCAGTGGCATGAGTCAGATGTGACTTGGGTGGCTTTTGGGGTGTTGGGAGCTGCTTGGGGACCCAGAAGAAGGGAGGGAGGCATATTTTCCATGCTTCCCACAGGGAGACTGGGGACTTGGCTGAAACGGCAACAAATACATGCTGTGACCACAGCTTGCTCTCATATCTGCACTTGCACAGCTAAATGAATGTGGTTACCTGAAGGTAGATTTGACTTTTATTTGGGAATTGTCTCCACCACTAGTTTACAGACCACATTAGAGAATGTCACACTTGAGTCTCAGAGCGCTTGGCATTTGTAAATCTAATATTTCTGTATTTAACTATTTCTAACACCCCCGAAGGCCCGTGATATGTATGATGTAAATTGCTGGCTTTCAAGTTTGAAACAGTGCTGTGAGGACTCAGGCAAGCCAGGTGCCTTGTTGCAAGTGAGCCTCTCTTAGTGCCCAGCGTCGGCGTATCTGCCAGGCTCCGAGACTTCCATTCAGAATTAATCTGCGCATTTATGAGGCAGGTGAAATGGGTAAGGACAAGGATTTTTTTTTTTTTTTTGAGGTCTCAACCACAGAAAACATTCTGGAGATGTCTCATCTCCCCTCCTCTTTGCCTACTTTTTTTTTTTAGGACAAAGATTCTTAAAATAAGTCTCTGGAAGAGCTTTGGAGGGGGGTGTGAACCCCCTAAAACGGTAGATAGAAATTTATGTGCCTATAAATTTTCTGTGGAGGTTCCTAGGGTTTATTAAGATACTCACAGGGCTCTGTGACCTCAAAGTGAATGACAGCTGCTATACTCTAGAGGGGAAATTTGGGATGGTCTCAGTATGCATCCCCTTTGACATCAAGGCTCTGCAGTGTACTTGACAGTTACTGCTTATTTTGATCTAAGATGAATTTCTCTAGTTTGCACCATTTTTGTCATATGGCTTTGAAGGAGTTAGCACCCTTGAAGGATGCAGACTTTCCTTCAGAGAAACTCCAGTAACTTTCAAGGACTTTTGAGGACAATTTGCAAATGGGAATTTCAGAAATGCTTTGAGAATGTATTGGAATAAAAGTGCAGGCCTCTAAGGACTACATTGAAGAGGATAACATCTGGTATGTTGTATACAGTAGTTTCCCCTTATCCACGGTTTCACTTTCTGTGTTTTCAGTTACCTGTGGCCAACTGTGGTCCTCAAATGTTAAGTGGAAAATTCCAGAGATAAACAATTCATAAATTTTAAGTTGCCCACTGGTCTGAGTAGCAGGATGAAATCTTGCACCATACCACTCTGTCCTACCCAGGGTGAGAATCATCACTTTGTCCATTGTATCCACACTGTGTACCGTGTTCCCTTAGTATCTGCGGGGGACCAGTTCCAGGACCCCCTATGGAAACCAAAATCCATGGGTGCTCAAGTCCTTTATATAAAGTGGCATAATATTTGCATATAACCTCTGCACATCCTCCTATATTCTTTAAATTATCTCTAGATTACTTATAATACCTAAAACAATATAAATTCTGTGTAAATAGTTGTTATGCTGTATTGTTTAGATAATAATGACAAGAGTCTGTACATGTTTGGTACAGATGCAACCATCTTAGCACATGTCAGCAACAATGTAACTTTAAACAATATGTCTTTGTATTGATTCCCAGTCTCTTTGTAAACTGCTTCAAGTGGGTGCTGTTAAACTGAGACAGCCACGTTAAGACAGAGTTCGTCATAGGATATTCCCTGAAGTACAGAATGAGAAGGAGACTGAGCACACATGACCTGGGGAAGCACCAGGTGACCAAGACAACTGTCAGACAAAAGCACACAGATGTAAGCATTCATGTGTCACCAGCAGAGCACCACCTGTGTGCCAGGAGCGGTCTGCTCTGCGTTCAGAAGCACTTGTAGTAAATGTGCTGTGGAAAGCCTGAAAACTGGCTTTCGGTACACAGTGAAAAAAATTAAAAAAAATAGTTTTGATCTGCAGTAAGCTGACTCTGCAGATGCAGAACCTGCGGATACTGGGGCCAGTCGTGCACTCTCTGCCCATCAGTCACTTAGGAGCTGTCTTGGTTATCAGATCTGTAGTTGAGGTGTCACCGTGCTTGTGTTCAAGTTGCCCTTATTGTCAAAAGGTCAGCAGTAGCCTACATCATTCACCTCGCCTCATCTTGTCCCCTAGACCTTGTATCATCTCACAGCATCACAGGCAGGATGAGTACAGTAGCACAACGAGGTATTTTGAGAGGGAGGGAGATACCACATTCCTATACCTTTTATTACAGTATGTTGGTGTAATTGTTCTACTTTATTATTAGTTATTGTTGTTAATCTCTTACTGTGCCTAACTTACAGATTAAACCTCATCATAGCTATATAGGGTTTGGTGCTGTCTGCAGTTTCAGGCACCCACTAGGGGCATTGGAACAAATTGTCTGCAGATAAGCAGGGACTGCTCTGTTGTTATTGTTAAATAATCTGTCCCACTGCCTGTAGTTATACTTTTACTCTTTTACCAGATGGAATCAAGCCTATAGCCCTAGCCCAACCTAGGTAAAGACGACCTTGAGATTATTTCTTTGAAAATTGTTCTGTAGTAACTGTGTTGTCATGCAGACACCCCCTAGAAGATAACTGCTGGAGGTTGATGGGGAAATTTTAAGTTCCTTGAGAGCAGTGAGGGTATCTGAAATAACTCATATTACCTAAGTGGACCACAGTTATTTAGCAGTGGGCTGAGAGAGCCTGGGTTCACATAAGAACCTACTTTGTCTGGTCAGGATGGGGGTGGTGGAGGGCTTTGATAAATGCCTAACTGGTTGCTCTGGTCTGGTGTGGTCCAGCACGATGCTGTCTTGGCATGAGGCCTCTCCCCAGCTGAGAAGGCAGCCTTAGCTTGGTCCACATTTCTAGGCTTGTGAGTAGTTAGTGGTGGTAGGTAGGATCTTGTGTGGCCTCTGGGATCTTCTTCCTCTCAGTTTAAAATTTTTCAGTTATCGCTAAGAGTCAAGGAATCTCAATATTGGAAGGGACCTTACATACCACCTGTGCTAATTTACAAAGCTGGAGGAGGGGTAGGGGGCGTGAGACAGTCTAACCTTCTCTGCCTCTTTCACTGTTGCATTCCCAGCCTCTTAACTGAGAGAGTGGCTTCTCGTAGGGATTCAAAAACTACTTATCAAATGAGTGAGTCCCAGTAAACACCACAACTTCGGCAGACCAATGTCATTGCTTTATTTGTTCATTTATTTAACAAACATTAATAAGCTCCTACTATGTGTAAGTTCTGGGGTATACTGTAGTGAACAAGACAGCCCTTATCCTCAAGAGCATATTCTGTAATCGAGAAGCAAGAAATTAAAACAAACAAACAAAACCTATAGTCTCTAATTGGAATTTAAGAATAAAAAGTTCTTCCTCATTTTGACCATTCTGATCTTCTTATGGTCTGAAGTCTCTTTGGGGGACCATAGAAAACATACGTCTCTTTTGCACTTGAGAGCCTTTCAGAATTCTCAAGTCAATTGCCAGTTTCCCCTGTGTACAGACCGCTCCCTGGTGAACACTCTCAGTTCCTGTAGTCATTCTTCGTGTGATGTGTCTCTGAGGGCCCTGTCCATCCCGCTCACCATCTTCAGGGTGCAGCCCAAACTGAGTCTGCCCCTCGGACAGTGTGGAGTCCAGAACTCAATACAATATCCCAGAAAATTTCCAGGGCATGTTTCAGCCTGGACCCTTTTGTACATTTCAGCTTTCCCCCACTTACTCTGGTTCAGACAACAAAGGATGGAAAGGGAGCATCTTGGACTGGGCCAAACTGAGAACATCTTCACATTTGGATAATCCAGGGATTGAAAACTCCCTTCTTTCGTCTCCTTTCTTTTGTCTGCCCTCCTGCCCCTCCACCGGTATAGATGATTCTACACACACAGCCTTATGCCAGTGGCTTGCTTTTCCTTTTCTGAGTCACTGCCCTTTATCACCAGGGAAATTAGCATGCAAAAGCAAATTCCAGTTCTATAACTTTATTCTATTCTGGCCCTTTGTCACATTCTCCATCCCCGCTCCCCACCGAAATCGATGAAAGCTGAGTTTTGTGACATCACAACAGTTGACTATTTTATTAACAGCTGTGATGTCACCAGCAGAGGATCAAGACTTCAGGGAAGAATGGAGGGCCGGAGTGTATGGGGCAAGATGCCCGTTGGGAACAAAGGAGTTATTTTCATGCAAATTTTCACCCCAGAAGCCCACTTGGCCTTTCAGTGGTCAGGCTGTCGGTGGAAACCCTCTCCCAGGTTCCTGTCACTCCCTCCCTCTGCGGACTAATGGTTTGGTTTGCGGACATTACCCAAGCCTGAGCATGTGTGGAAGACCCCTGCTGGCTGGCCTCTGGGCTGGCTTTGGGTTTGATTCATGAATAGAGCTCTTCAGGGAGGGAGTTCTGAGAGCCTGGAGCCTGGGGCGAAGCTGACGCAGATGTGCACAGCCTCTGGGCTGACAGGGAGCTGGTGTGCAGCCCCTTCTGTTCCGGCAGAGGGGCAGCTGTTCTGCGAGCCGCCGTGGGAAGCCTGGGTGTGCCGCCCGTAGTCCTGAGGCCTGCTGCCCGCCTGCTGCGGGGGCAGGGTTGGGCCTGCCCTGGGAGCTCCTTCTTGGCTCCTGGATGCAGACGTAACCACACCTGCTGCAGAGGTTCCCACACTTTCTCAGGTCACGGGTCCCTAGAGTTTCAATAATTTTTCACAGGCCGAAAGAAAACCTGAGTTTCATTTGCTAAGTGCTTAGGTCTAAATGATGTAGTAAGTGCGTAGCCATTTGAAAAAAATTATACATAAAGTCAAAGGAAAAATATTATTTCCTTCTGAAATAACCACAATTATTAACTTATGGGATGTACTGGGCACTGCACAACCTCTCACATCTTGGCATCAGATTGAATACTGCCATCCTCGTTTCCTATTCCACATGGCTTTTCACGTGGTCTTAGCATTTTTTTTTCTTTTTTTTTAAATCACAGCAGCTGCTGAAAAAGGCAGCTTCACAAAGAAATGGCATCGCTGAAACACAGGTAGTGCAATCTGATGTTAAAGCTGGCAACTCATGGGGTGTCTGACAAACATTGAGTATTGCTCTGTCGCCCTCAAAAATGTAAACTATCTTGCAGCACCCCTGCGATCTATTGCAGTGCTCTAGGGCCCTCGGCACCCAGTTTGAGAGCCACAGACCCGAAATTGCCAACTTGCACTTGTCTGAAAGAGCAAAAAGAGGCAAACTGTGGCCTTGTCATGATGCTTAAAGAAGTTGGACAGGAAAAAACATACAATAGAAAATGAAAAAAAGGGACTCTGCCTTTAGGTATATTTAAATAAAAGTTTGGATGTCAAAGAAAAGAAAAAGGAGTTGGACAGATGGATGAGCAGACTCCCCTTGTCCGCAGTCTCGGCTGCAGCTGGACTGCGTCGCTAAGGGAGGGCCTTGCTTTGACCAAGGTCTGTGTTGGGAGTGCCTCTGTCCCTGGGTGGGGAGGAACGATGCGGAGAAAGGCCTGCAGAACTTGGAAAGAGGAGCATCTCTTATATTTATTTGAGATGTTGATTCAGGGCCCTGTGATAAATGGCTTCAAGAAAAATGGGTTTTTAACACTAAGAGTTTGGGGGCCAGGCATGAGACCTCTGCCAGTATTCTTTTCTAATTCCATCCAGACAGAGCTGGGCTGCAGGGGTCTGCTTGGATGGAGGCTTCTTGCCATAAGATATGACAGAAACCAAAGGACTGACGCCTTGTGGAGTCAAAGAGCTCAGCACTAACTTCTCATGACTCCTGGGTGTGCCACTTACTGTGAAACCCTGGGCAAATCACTTATTCTGAGCCTCAGTTTCTTCATTCGTAAAATAGAGGTAATGACAGCTAGATTAAATGAGATAAATACATGGATACAAAGGGCTTTCCTGCAAAGGGCAGTTCAGCCCTAATGACCTGGCCAACCTCTGCAGTTTGAGAGTTACTCTGCTTTTTCCTGAAAACTTTGCTCTGTGTATTTAATGTTCCCAAATCTGACGAGCCCTGCAACCTGCATACCTGCTCGGTAGGTTCCTTTTCACTCCCTAAATGGCATTTCTAAAAAATGAACAGAGTTCTTACTTAATGTAGTCCGATTTTTCAGTGTTTTCTATTACGGGCATTGTGTTTTGCGACCTGTTCAACAATCTCAGCTTGCTTCAAGGTCTCCTGGGCTTGTGCTCACGGTTTTTCAAGCATCAGAAAAATGCCGGCAGCGTTCTGCTTTCTTTATCTTCCTCATGACTCGCCTTTGTCCTTGCTTCCAGAGCTCTGTGTTCATACTTCTGTCACAGCTCCTGTTCCGGAAAAGATTGTTCCAGAATCTTTCCTTTACTATTTCTTCTCAGGCCAGGGTGGGGAGCTGCTCAAGGTCAAGGTGCAGAGTATAGTGCGGTAGCATGGGGAAGATGCATGCCCGCAAAGGGTTCTTAAGGAAACAAATGAAAATCTTAAATGCCCACACCTGTCTCTGTCTCCCCACTCTGCCAACAGTATTTCCCAGCCGTTGTTAACCCGTGGCCCCTTTGGATGAGCATAAAGAGCTCCAGAC